>PVLA01015233.1:0-26358 GCA_004027455.1 Hydrochoerus hydrochaeris | reverse complement strand
GAGCAGGGCATGCTGGAAGGGAAATGGCACAGGGAAGGAGCAGGCGAGGGGAGGTCTAAGAGAGGAGACATGCCCGAGGGGTCAGACTCAGGGTCCAGAGTCACTGGGGGAGCTGGGGATGAATGGAGAAAGGCTCTGTCCACAAGACTGGAAGGAGGACTCAGGTGAGTTACCTGGTGCAGAGCCGGATCCACTGACAGTGAACACTGGAACTGCTTTAGGTGAAAAATATCTCATGCCCTATATTCCTTTGCTCCTACTCCTATGCTCCATTCTCCTTCCCAAAGTGTAAGCCCTAAGATCCTGCTTGCCTTGTGGGTACAGAATTGCACTGCCCAACCTAGGGCATCCTTTCCACTGCTGAAGAGTGACCTCGGCAAGATAGAATGTCCCTGCTGTTTTATACAGTTCTGCATCATAGAAATCATGTCAAATCTAGAAAGACAAGGCCAGTAAAGACAGTTCTGGGATTCTTAGCACTGAGCTTATGGGGTAGTTATTTGTCCTGGTGATGGGACAAAGTTTAATTTTATCTATTTTCCAGAAGGGTCAATGTGAGTTTGATAAGCCATAGAGGAACCTGCCACTGTCTTATTCCATAGGACAAGAAGATAAAAACAACTGAGATTCTGTTACATTTTGGAGTTTAAATCCTGGGTCTCTGGGCTCTGTCCTTGCTAAGAGCTGCTGTGCTTCCTAGAGCAGGGGACCCAGGCAGGCCTTAGGTTAGGACTCCGGAGACAGAGTTGGGACCTCCCCAGCTTAGGGAGGGGCTAACTGCCCCAGGCCTGCATCCCACTGCACCCAGGCCACAAGGGAGAGGAGGCTGGAGAGGACTTGCTGGCCCTGACAGCCTCTCCCCAGCCTGGGCCCTCTTTGTTCTTGTTCTTTCTTTCTTTCTTTCTTTCTTTCTTTCTTTCTTTCTTTCTTTCTTTCTGTCTTTCTTTCTTTCTTTCACTCTCTCTCTCTTCCTCTCTCTCACTCTTTCTTTCTTTCTTTCTTTCTTTCTTTCTTTCTTTCTTTCTTTCTTTCTTTCTTTCTTTCTTTCCTTTCTTTTTATTGGTACATGTTGGCAGTGTTTGATGACCCCTTTCCCAGTGGGGAGTGCATCTTCATTCCTTTTAGGTCCCCTCCCCACCTCCTCCCCCTGCCTCTGTTTTTCTCCACTTCCCATTTGCAAAAGGTGGATCCTACTATCAGTTTCTTTGGTTAAATTACTTCTGATCTCTTTGAATGCAGCCACTTCAGGAGAGCAGACCAGAGGGGCAGCCTGTGCTCCCAGGGTTAGAGTTGGTGCTGTTGCTCCTGGCCATTGAGCTCCTCTCCTGTAGTTCCGCTTCTCCTTGATGTCTGGGTGGGTGGGGGGTGTCTGTCTCATGATTCCTGGGCAGACCAGACCCCTCTTCCCAAAGTACCCAGGCCACTGAGGCCTGGACATGGCAGAGGCTGCCTTATCCCTGATTGGTTGGGCTCTCGCGGAGTCACATGCTGGGCCAGCTCTTGGTCCCCAGGTGCCAGGTCTCAGAGACTGTAGGGTGGCCCTGCCTCAGAGTGGCTGGAAGTACCCACAATTGCCCACCTCAAGCCTGCTGGCCGCACCTCTGTACCTCTCACAGGGACTCTATCTGCCCAGCCCTTTCCTCTGCCTGTCCCTGTGGCCCTGACTGGTGTTTCCCTGTCCCCCTCTTCTCCCATGGGGTCCCCAGCAACCTCTCTTCTATCTTGCCATCACTGTTGATGAATAATGTTAAGACCGATGACCTAACCCATACCTCATGGGAGAGATAAGTGTTTGTTGAATGACTGACAAAGAGGTGGGCAATGCTCACCTCAAGGCCCTTGGCTGAAGCTGTTAGAAGCTGCTGAGAATGACCAGGAATTTGCTTCTCAGAAGGTCTGCTCCATGTTGACTGAACGTCAGATCAGAGAGTCATGGACAGGTTTATTTGGTACCTCAGAGTGCAGCTGGTCACACTTCCCCGCCCCACGCCCATTAGGCAGGCCACATGAAAGCCTAGGCATGGCACTGCCCACCCCAGACAATGCAAAGATGCCTGTCCCTTGAATCCCTTAGGGTGATTCTGGTTCTCAGGCTGCCCCAGGTCATGCCTGGTGGGGGCCAGGGGCTCTCAGGTCCCAGGAGCTCCTGGCTATTTCTTCACTTCCCAGGGCACGGTCACCATCCAAGCGGCTTCCCACAGCTCCAGATGCCACTGTGCCACATGGAGTGAGAATCATCCAGCTGTGTAATTGGCGCATCATGGGCTCATACAAGGTAATCATCTCCCAAGAGACCATGAAGAAAGACTTCAGGGGTTGCAGGTTAAATTCGACATCTGTTCTAATAAAAAAAGCCTTAAAATTGGGGATAGCTGGGATCATATTAAACAGTAAGATAAGGCCCGGGGTATAACTCAGTGGTATAGCACCTGCCTGGTAAACCTGAAGTCCTGAGTTCGATTCCCAGTACCTCCCAAAATAATAAACTCAGCCTCCAAAACATGACCCCCCGCAGCGCGGGCACCTGATGTGATTTTGGTCATGGTCACAGAGGCTCCTCAGACTGCAGCCAGGGAGCCTGGAGTGGATGTGCCCGCCGGCTATGTCTTTGTCCTTGTACCTCTGGAACTGAAAAAACAAAAACTGTAAGATAATGAAGAACTTTTCATTAGACTAAGGACATAGGAAAGATGATCATACCAGCTTCATCATTTTTAGAGACATTCTGGCCAATTTGATAAAAATAGAAGAGAAAGGAAAAACAAATATCTCCTTAACAAATATCATTAAGGAGAAGAGTGCTGTAATTATTTGCAGGTAGGAATGAATCTGCTCAAAGGAGGAAGATGAAAAAGTATGAGCTCAGTAATGAGCTCAGTAAAGGGGTTGAATACATAAAAATCAATAGCTTGCTTTTATAACAAAAGTTATAAAATATAATGAGAACCAGGATTCTGATTATGATAGCTGTAAAAATATAAAACGCCTACAAACAACCTGAGCAATAAAACTGAACAATGTATTTGTAGAAAACTACAAAAATGTTGAGAGGCATAAAATAAAACTTTGATAAAATTACAGAAGATCTTAAAGACAATGATTCTTTACAATTGAATTGCCTTTTTAATTCAATAGTGTAGTGTGATATTTTCCTAAGCTGTGAAGATCATTCCTAGCAGAATACACAAGCTAAAGAATAGTAATGAATTAGGGAGATAATATTAATTATTCTGTAATAAAATCCAGACTACTTATGTAAATAAAAGTGTGATATTTGTTTAAGAATAAATCAGGCACTCTTGTTAGGAGCCACCTTGGAAACTATCCATTCTTGATAGCAGTGAGGGACATTACAATTAATCGTTGACTTGTTTAGTAAATCTGCTGTCATCCACCACAGTACCCATACTTTCATCATCTAACACACAGGAGGGGCTGAATGAGTAGTTGTTAAATGGATCAATGAGGAGAAAAAACAAATAAACACATTTTAATCTGATGTCTCTCCATGGGAAGGGTCATATCTGCAACAAACAGATGTGGGTAAGTGGTCAGGAACTTGAGAGAGGACTTAGTTCTGTCTTATTTCACTCACAAAACTAAATTTGATACCCAGTCTTACATACTGAACTGAGTTCTTGATGGAATAAGGAGTTAGATATTTTTAAAAGTCAAACTAAAAAAGAAGAGAAGTAGTGAATGTTTACCAAACCTCTAAGCTTGGAGTAAGGCCAAGTGGATGTTGGTGACATAAATCACAGCTTTTCTAGGTCCAACAGTCATGTAAATAAGCAAATTCATGAAATTAAAAGTTTCCAACCTCTGGAAAATGTGGAACACACTGTATGCCAAGACCCCACAGCCCATGGAGGAACCTGGGACCCATGGACTGAGGTTTAATTGCTGGACCCATGGGCTGAGGTTTAATTGCTGGCCTGTTACAGCAGAAGGGTGTTGGGGGGGGCCCTGTCCTCATCTCCAAGGGAAGAGGTGAGCAGGAAGAATTCCCTGAGAACAAGTGCTCTGTGAGTGAGCATTAGTATTCCTGGATATTCCTACTATTTTGCTTTTAAATATGTCTTAGATTGGAGCCAAGTACGAATTTAACTTTGTACATTGAGGTGGTTATCCACAACAGTAACTGCTTCCCTGTGCTGCGGGGGGAGCAGCCAAGGGGGCCAGTCACCCCACAAGGGTCTCATCCAGGCCTGAGTTATGGAACCTCAGTGGACAGGCACACAGCAGGACTTAGTCTGGGAGCTGAATGAGAAACTGCACTATTGACACCCTTGCATTCTGTGAAAGAAAACTGCCTACATGAGCAAAGCCTGGGAGGAAGGTGAACTGTTAGCAGCAACTATTTATGAAGGCTAGGTAGGAATGGTTTTTTTCCACTATTATTTTCCAGTGTTTAAAAAATGAGTACAGATTTAAAAACCAATCTACTAGCTGAGTATGATGGTGCATGCCTGTAATCCCAGCAATGAGGCAGGAGGATTGCTGTGAGCTTGAAGCTAGCCTGGGCTACATGATGAGAACTTGTATCCAAAACCGAACAAATGAACAAACAAAAACAAATAAACAAAAAAACAAGCTACACATTAAAGAAGGAAAAACATACTGACCATTTTGCTTTTGTAATCTGGGCACTGTTAAGACTGAGACTCTGAATCTAACCTTCTGCAAAGTTCTGGAAAGAGACAAAAATATGGTCCAGTTCTGAAGGCTGACCTGTGAATGATGTCCTGTATCCTTGGACTCTGAGGGTTCAAACAAGGGCTGCGGAGTGGTCAGATCTCCATCACTGCAGTGTGAAGCCCGAGACAAGGAGCTCATGGAGAGCAGAGTTTTGCTCCAGAAGACAGTCCTAGAGGCTCTACTGAGGTTCCTGGCCCCTTAGCTCTCAGGCAGTGCTTTGTGTCAGGGAAAATCACCCATCTTGCAACCCTGAAGAAAGACAAGAAGAGACACGTGGGCTCTGGTCCTGTCCAGGACATACCCATGACCTCTACCAGGCCCCTCAGGCTCCCCTACCTCCACCAGGCCCCCCAGGCTCCCCTACCTCCACAGTGTGAGGCTTAAACTGGACCTGGCTCTCCCAGCAAGCAGCCTGCTGTCTGCAGAGGAATTGTTCTCAGTAGCGACTCAGGTCAGAACTGAGGCTGTCATTGACAAACACAGGAGGTCATAAAGGAGATAAGATAGAACAAGAAATCTTACAGGTCCCTGGACATCTGGAGACCCTAAAAATTTATACCAGATGCCTCAATGACTATCCACTGAAGTGCAAGACAGCCAGAGAACTTTGTTTATTAATGAAGTTAATAACACTATGTTTATTAAAATCTTCCCACCTGGCATCCTTTGCCTTCTTTGAATCCCTGTAAAAAGGCTCTTTTTTTTTTTTTTTGCTCCTTACAGACGGCCTTGTTGCCCTGTCTGCCTGCACCCAGCCCTTAAACCCTACATGTTGTTGCTTCCACAAAGCCTGTCGAGTTGCCTCTGCTCACCTCCTGCTCCTTACACACAGCCTTGAGCTGGGAGCTACTGTCACCACCTTGGTGACTATGGGGACAGCAACTTGGACCAGGGCAGTGACTGCTAACTCCCTCTGAGTCTCATGTGTGGACAGCACTTTCTAAGTGTGACTCAGTTTTGTATAAACTGAAGCTAGCACTGGGTGAAGAGCTGGGACTGGTGTGCAGCTCAATAGCAGAGAGCACTGTGAGGCCCTGGTTCCCCTCCACCTCCCAGCACCAAAGCAAATACGTGAACAAGGGAAGCTAAATGTTTACTCAACAAAAAGCAGGCAGTGATTCTCAGGCAGAGGAAGACTCTCTGTGCATCTTCCAGGAGCAGTGCAGTCGTGGACACAGCGTGCTCTATTGAGGTGACTGGCTGTGCTGGGGCGGGGGGGCGGATTTCTCCAGTGTGACACTGGAGATTCCTGGCGTCTCCTGGCTCGGTCTCCACACTGAGATGACTTGGGCACTGGGCGGTGGTTCAGACTGAGTGGGAAATGTCCAGTGTGACCACAGATGCATGGAGGTGTTCCACTCTGCACAGCTGACTTTCTCCTTCCTCCTAAACCCAGAAATCATGTTTCTCGGCTATTTCAAATACTCATTGATAACTCACAGTTTCCAAATAAAATTAAGGTTCTTTTAAAAATAAAATAATTTCATTTAAAATTTTTATTAAAAGTAATTAGAGATACTTTCTTATAGCAATATTAAAATACTTGCATAACATAGTTATTAATATGTAAGATTATATAGAAACACACAAACTAGCATACTGAGTGTATAAGAATCTTATTTATCTTAATAAGAAGGGGAATGTTTATTAAGAAACAGTTTGCACACCCTTTGCTCACATTACCTTATCTAGCACTGAAAGTGATTTTCTTTATTATTTGAGTGCGGAAACAGAGGTCTGGAGACATAGTAATTCTGCAAGAGTCGGGTGTTGGAGGCGAGACTAAACATCAGTCTGCCTGAGGCACGAGGTCCTCATGGAAGGCTGTGTGGCTGCCCTGGGCCCTGGTTCCCTGCCCCTTGCCACCTCCTGTGTGATCAGCCACAGCCTGTTCCAGGAGCCACCCAGGGCCAAGTGGAAGAGTGGACTGTTGTGACGTGGAGGCTGGTATGGCCGTGGTTGCAGCTGAGCACCAACTGGTGCCAGCATGGGGCTTTGGTTGTGTACTCCCTACAGGCCAGAGGATGAGGGTTCTGTGTGGTCCCATGGAACTCTGGGAGGTGCGGGCATCAGGAGGCAAGGCCTGGTGGGAGTCTTCATGCCCTTAGGGAACAGTGGGACCCCAAATCTTTCTTCTCTATTACTCGGCTACCAGGAGATGAGCAACTTCCCTGGACCATGGCACTACCTCAGGCCCACAGTAACCGCACTCCTGTGAGGCTGGGACCTGGCAAACCCTTCCATGCCTTGCGCTGATGAGCCCTGGTCTCCCTGCAGTGACAGGAAGTTGACAACAATCACCAAGCACTGACCTCCTGGGAGCAACTGCTCTCAGATTCCACCAGAAGTTCCATCCTTGGACTGAGGAGGCCCTGTGGGAATCACAGCAAGTTGGACGTCATCTATTTGGAGGTTGGGGAGGGCACAGCATCCCTGGGGAACTGGTCTCCCACCACCAAGTGGCCCCAAGGGGGCTGGGGACACCAGAGCCCTGGCTCTGGCCACAGGATCTGCATGTATCCCATAGCTGCATGATCTTGGGGGCCAGGATAGGGACTCAGGGGCAAAGCCATTGTCACCACATGCAGGGCAGTGTTGCAGGGCAGATGTATGTTATTGATCACCACCAATTCTGCCTCTCGGAAGCAATGTGTCCAGGGTCTCCTCAGTGTATTTCTGATAACTCTCCTCCTTCATGCTAGAGTTCACATCCTGGTAAGCAGCCCCCTACTCTTGCAGGGTTGTGGGGAGACAGGCACCTGCTGCAGAACTGGCAGAGGGAGGTGGGCTGGGGCTGGGACAGGGTGCCGGGGCTCTGCCTGACAAGGGAGTGCAGCTTATGGCTGACACTAGAACTTACAGAGAAGAGGCCAGGGACTGTTGAGCATGAGGACAGCATGTTTACTGTGAAGTGACTTTGGGTGTTCCGGCGTGAGCCATTCGCAGGCCTGTAGCTGCCATGTAAGCTGCTCGCCTCACACCTCTAGGTTATGCTTAGAAGTGCATCATTTTCTATGTGCTGCAGCACAGGTTATGACAGCAAAAGCCTCTCTCCAGTAGCTCTGGAAAAGTACTCCTGGAAATTCTGTACTATTTCTACCCTTTTTGTTTCTCTTTTTTTTAAAAAAAGAAATGTACTCCTAATTTACATCTGGGATAGGGTGGGCTCTGAAAATCTTATGAATTTATCCCAAGTCATGTGGACAGATCAGTTGCTTTATAAACACCAGGACTGTTAGTTCCAAAGAGCTGAAGATACCAGTTACCGTAAGTACTGACTGGTGGTGACAACTGGCAGCAACACCGAGGAGAAACCAGCAGTGCTGACCAGCACTGACCATGGTGGCAGCACCAACCTGATGTCCATGCTGCTGGATCACAGCTCCTTCCTGGTCAGTGTCTGTGTGGACTGACACCTCAGCTTGCAGCAGACCCTCTGCAGCAGCCTCTAAGAAGTTCTTAGGAGCCACAGGTGCTGAGACTGAAACCAGACCAGGCACAGGGCCAAGGCACACTGGCTTCATTTGTCTTTTTCTTTTTCATTAGCTATTAATTAAGTAAAGTACCAGGTGACTTAATGCGGCTTCCTCCTCTAGTTGAGTGTGGATGGTTGTCAAGGGTTTCCTTCTCTATTTCCAAGGCATCTCTTGGCAGAGAAAGTTTGTTTTTTCTCCTTCATTTTCTTCCTATGTGGTGCATAATGAGAATCTGAGTCCTTTCAGAGGGCCAGAGATGTGACCCTGACAGAGCCTGTGTGACCAGGCTGTGTGACCTGGTGCATTTGTCCAGCTGGCCAGAGTGACATGGCTTGGCTCCATGCTGCCCACACAGATCAAAGGTCCCTCACTGTCTCTCTCTGACACAGTAGAGGGGCTCTCCTGCCTGGCTTCAGCATGCTTCTCATTAATAACAATAGGGGGGCTCATGAGAAGATGGCAGATTGATAAGTAAGTAGCAAGGTAGAGAGCCTCTCTGAGAGAAACAGCTCAGATGCTAGAATTTAACACCATGGAGAAGACCAGACAAGAGGAGAGGGATTCTCACAACCCAGGAAGAAACTAAGGAAAAAAGGAAAAGAAAAATGTAGATGGAAGGCTGGAGCCAGATGCACTCTCACTGCAGCCAGTCCCACAGTGTGCTAGGCACCCTGACGACCAATGACTCATGGTCTCACTGAAGTTGGGGGTTGGTGAGCCCAAGGACCTCGGCAGGAGGATGCATTGCAATGGAGAACGGAGCCAGCATAGAGATCTGCACTGGCCTGCGGTGAGTGCTTGGAATTTGGTCCTCCCATGGGAGGGGGTGACTAGCTGGGTGACATTTTGTAATCAGGCAGGATAGGCCTGACCATAGCAGCTTCAGCTGTCCACTTCTGGCACAGAGCAGATTGGTGGGAACTGCTTGGTCTGGGTCCCGCCCCTGAGCGGGACCCAGTAGCCAAGAACGAAGTTGCCCCTGAATCTGTCCCAAACTGGTTCCATCCGTGCAGCACACACTAACGTAGTGAAGGCCCCCACTGGTTGACTGGCTCGGAGCGGGGGGGCAGCCTACACCATCCCTGCTTGTACCTCAGTGATCAACAGCAAACTGGAGAGATTAGCAATCCCTAGCCAGCATGCTTCAGTGTAATCATAACCAATACAGAAAGCATCTGGAACTCCATATACACTTCTCTGGAAGAAACCAGAAATATGACAAGAGAAAGAAACAAAAAAGGTCTCCAGCCACCAACTCAAACAATATGGGTCTAGGAGAGGTAAACACGTAAGAGACCCAGGGCAGCACACCTGCAGTATTGGAAGCAGCATCAGCTGGCATAAAAAAATATATATTCATTACATTATAGAAGAACTCAAAACAGAAATACTAATACAAGTAAAGCAAGATATAAGAAGATTAATAAAAGAAATGCTAAGCACCTTTCAAAATGACACAGAAGAAAGAATGGAGGATCACAGAAAAAGGAGAGAAACCTTCAATGAAGAACATAAAAAAATCTAGAATACATGAAACAGATTCAAAGAGATTACCAGGAAATTAAAAACTCCTTTGAAAGCTGGCAAAACTGCTTGAAAGAAACTAAAAATAGACTATCAAAACTTGAAGACAGGTTTGCAATGTGTGATTGTGAAAGGAAAGATCTCTTAAAAATAACAAGGAACCAGAAAGTAACAATACAAAGGCTAGAAGATGACAAGAAGATATATAACTTAAGAATAAAAATGTGACTGAAGAAGCAGGGGTAAACACAAATGAAATACAAAGGCTATTCACAGAAATAATCAAGGAAAACTTCCCAAGCACAGGAAAAGGAAATGATATTCAGATATATGAGGCATATAGAACTCAAGCCAGCTACAACCAAAACACATCTACACCCAGACAAGATCCCAGAAATTCAACACAAGAAAAGAATATTAAAAGCTGTCAGAGAAAAGAAACAGATCACCTATAAAGGGAAATACGTCAAAATCACAACAGACTTCTGGACACAAACCATCAAATCAAGAAGAGCTTGAAGTATTCCAAGCCCTGAAAGAAAATAACCTCCAACCCAGATTGATGTACCCTGCAAAACTACCTCTCAAAATTAATGGAGAAACAAGATGCTTCCCTGACAAAGAGGAACTGGGGGAGTTTGTGACCACCAATCCAACCCTACAAAAAGTACTGAAGGACATTCTAGAGAGAGAGAGAAAAAAAAAAACACACCAGGATTTCAGGAGCAGTGGCAGAGAGGCCTCAATGAATGGGGCAGATAGTGGAATGAAGGGGAAAAGTAGACAACCAATGGCAGAAAAATAGCATAGCAGAGATGAGGCGGAGAAGATTGGCCATAATCACTAACATAGATGGTCTTGATATACTAACAAAAAGAAACACAGGCAGAGTGGATCAGGAGATAGGGTCCGTCAAGATGCTCTGTATGGGAAATATAATCAACCTGAAAGAGAGTTTATGGACTGAAAGTCAAAGATGATAAAATAATGCTCTATGTGACAGGGAACCACAGAGAAATAAGGGCAGCTTGTCCAGCACCTGCAGGTAGGTTGGAAAGACAGGACACTGTTGTGCAGTGCAGAACTACTCAGCTATAATGAAGGAAAACCTAGAGGCTTTTATAGATAAAGGAATATAGCTTAAGATCAAGCTCATGGGTAAAAAGGTTCAGAACCACTTAGGTAAATAGCCAGTTGCCTCCCTAATCTAAAAGCTAAAGGAGTTAATGGGATCCAAAATGTACAGTGCACCCTGTGAAAGTGAAAGGGGAGGAATTGTCTAAAAAACAAAGGCAGAGGACATTGTTAATAGTGTATCATGATTTAAAACATACATTGTTCTCATCACTGTTTAGTTTGGTTGTATTCTGTTCCAGTCTGTCTACTTGTACTAGATTTGAGGGCACAGACACCTATTCCAAAAATAGCAGAATATACTATGGTAACCATCCTTAATTTCCTATTAACTTAATATGAAGGCATGTATTATTCACACTGTTTTACTATGACTGATCTTATTTGAATCTGGTTTGTTAGATCACTGTCTTGTCTTCTCTGATTTTATTCGAATCTGTTATGATTGATAGTATCAAGTCTGAGAGTATAGGCAACTACTTTGAAGATGATAAGATTCAGTAGAATACCCATTCTGGTTTGGCTATTACCTGCTTTTGAAGTCCTATAATGTCTCTAATATTTTGTTTTTATTGATTTCGTTCTGTACTATGTTCAATTTTATTGTGCCTGATTATAGGGGCAATTCTATTGAAGACAACAAGAGATATCATAGTAACCATTGTAGATCACCTTGCATTGTGGTTTTAATCATGTGTTATGTTCATTCTTTTGTTTTTAATGACCCATTTTGTTTTCTTTCTCATTTGGTTTTGTTCTTTTCAAATAAGATAAAAAAAAATAAAGAAGTAAAAACATTGGGAACCCAAACAGTTCCTGCATCTGGACTTTACAATAGGAGCAAGGGCCAGTATTCCAAGCACTGTTAGATCCACAGGGTCCCCGCATCTCATGCTCAGAAGTGGGGCTCTGGGCAGCTGGATCAAAACAGAGGTGCTGCATTTGCCAGGGGATTGGTCCACTGAGTTCATGGTTGGGTGAGCTACTGGGAGCCAGGCCTGGAGGAAAGAGACCATCACTGGGCTATGCCTGAGAGAGTCCATCTCTCTACTGAGTCTTCCTTGCCTTCTCTGCTTCCTGGCCACCATGACAGGAGAAGCTTTCTTCTGCTGTGGCTTGGAGCCAGTCATATGTGGACAAAACTATAGCTGAAAGAAACCTCTCCTCCTTTATGCTGTGGGTATCAAGTGTTTTGTCACAGCAACAGGAAACCTGTCTAATGCAACAGCCAGCCCTGTGGATGAAGACTGAGGCAGAGCATTGAATCTGGGCTGAGGAGCAACATGGAGAATTTCCTCTGGAACAATGAAACAGGATGGAGAGTAGAGATGGGCTGATAGAATTGGAAGATGTGTCAGTTTTCCATCTCTGTGACAAAATGCCTCAGAAAATCAACTTATACAGGAGAAATATTTATTCTAGCTCACAGTTTCAGAGGCTTCAGTTCATGGTTACTGGGCTCCATCATTGCTGGGCCTGTGGAGAGGCAGAGCACAATGTGGGGAGCATCTGGAGGAGGAAGCTGCTTACCTCATGGGGGAGGGAGAGGGAGAGAAAGACTCTAGGGGCCCAATGTCCTCCTGAATTCCCCTCAGCCTGTTTCCTCCTTGAGGCCCCAGCTCCTAAAGGTTCTAATACTCAGGTTCAAAACAGGGCCTTTAGGGGACACTCGAAATCCAAACCAGAGCTGAAGCCATTTGAAATGGCATAAATAGCACAGTCATAATGAATACCATACCTAGGTGTGTAGAACATTGCCCTGTCCTGCTTGGAGAAGAGAATCTGTGTAAAATTAATTTCTTTTAAGAGTGCTTTAAGATGTCTTTAGCTGTCTTTGGTTGCTAACAACCAAGTTCCACACCTAAAAGAAACCATCATTAGGTAAAGTATTTTTTCATTCTGTGACCAATTTCAAAAGCTGGGTCTGTCTCTCAGGCCAGCTAGACAAAATGGTCATAAAATCTTTCAGATAATAGAGGAAGAAAAAAGTTTTAAAACACAAATAAGGAAGGAAACAAAGCATGAAAGACTTATGACAGCAGATATTAGATGGCAAGAATATTTAGCCATAGTACTCTTTTAAATGGCAGCAAGTCCAGTAGAGACTAGGAAATGATGATGTGCATGGGTAGAGACAGATGAGCCAGTATATCAGTTACTGTCTCATCCTTGGACAAAATATCTGATGCCCACAACTTAAAGGAGGAGAGATTTAATTTGTATCATAGCTTCAGAGGGTTCAGTCCATGGTCAGCTGGCTCCAAGCCAGAAACATTATGGTGGATGGGCATAATTGAGAAAAGCTACTCAGTTCCTGGTGACCAGGAGGCAGAATCAGGGAAGATCACTGGAGTGGAAGGGACGGGGAATCAAGTATAATCCCCCAAGTCATGCCCCCACAATCTATCTGCACACACCTGGAAGTGTGCTGCACCAATCTCCCAGGCATATTTCAAAGCTAATCAGGTTGACACTCTATCCTAACTACTACAGTCAGAAAACACCTAGGATGTGGTGGGTAAATCCCTGACCATGTGGGTTCCCATACTGTCTCTGTTTTGCTCTGAATAAGTCTTTGTCAAGCAGGTTCTGCCTCCATGTGCCCATAAGACACCTGCTCTTAGATGCCCATCTCATGCCCCATGTCCTCCAGGGGCCTTCCAAGGCCACCTGGGCACTGCCACATCTTCACCCACCTCCAGCCCCAGTCAACCTTGGTGGTCTGTACTGCTGCTTCCTGATAGGAGGTTAGCAATGGAGACTGGCTGAATCATTTCACAGCCTAGGTACATGATGGTGCTTGCAGAACAGTACAGATCTAGTAAATAACTGCTGAATGAAGTGAAGGACTTTGTTATTGAATAGTAATAGCTTGCTTTTGAACTGCACTTTATAATTTTCAAAGTACAATGCACACACCCTGTCTTAGCTGTTTCACAGAGCCCACTCTAAGGTAGGCAGGCATTTGCTCTGAATAAGGCTGAGAAACCAAATTCAGTCACTTCCTTTTATGCTTTTAGGTACAACTCAACTTATATTGTTTGTTGTACAAAGAGAAAAAACAGGAATATTGTGCATGATCAGAGTCCCTTTTACGAGATTCTATAAAAGATTCTAGGTGCTTTCTATATCTTTCTAAGCACCTTTAACTGTGGGTATGTAGATGGCTTTTGGAATCACCAGCTGGAAGCCCAGTGCATGCATGTAGAATTCTCTCCTGATGTGGTCACACCAGTCACGATGGCCATGACTGGGAAACCAGGGTCTGGCTGGACCTTGGTCCTTATGGTACCCACACTGTTGACACTGGACAAGGCTACAGTGACAATGGGGGGTCCTCAGGGCAGGTAGGCCCTGAGCCTTATGTAGCCGTGTTTGCTGTGGCTATGTGAAACTAGAACAAGAGGAAGATTGAGAGAAAGGAAACAGTGGCTAACTGAAGTCATGGAAACTTCATGCTTCCATGTCCTTGTTTGTCCCCCCTTCCACTCCTATGGTCTCTGGGTTTGGGCAGGGTGGGCCTGGGAAGCAAGAGTATGGTGGGCATTGCCAGGGCTACCACCAACCTCTGCCTGGCCAAGGTCTCCCATGCCCCTAGCCACGAGCTCAGAGCCCTTGAGAAGAACTAGCTGGAGACTGTGGGTCTGTTACAGGGGAGGCCCTTAGGAGGAGCCTGCAGGAGTCCTGTGCGTTGGTCTTGCCTGAGATGGAGCCCAGCAGGAGAGAAGGAGAGACAATATCTGCTTGGCTTCTGAGCCCTGGATGCTGTGTGGTCTGCTCCACTCACCTTGGACTTTTCTGTTATGTAAGTGAATACTTATGTAACAAGCTAATGATCCCTTCAAATCAGTTACAGTTCTATTTCTGGTGCTTGTTTGTTTTGGGGACTCAGAGTCCTAAGCTAAATCTGCAGTCTGGGGAGAAAGCCTGGTTCGCATGGGCAACATGGGCTCCACATCCAGAAGTCCCAGGTGGACTGCAGGAAGGAAGGGTGATCATGTGAGAAGGGGCAGAGTTTGGCAGAGTGGCCGGTACTGCAGAGGGTGCTTAGCCTGTGGTTTGTAGGATGTATGGTTGTAGTGGTCAGTAAGGAATCAGAGTGAGGGCACCATTGCCATGGCCACAACAAATCCAAGAATCTTCCTTAAGGATCAGTTGTCAGGAAAGCTTGGTGAAGGCCGTCCTGCCCCATTAGTCCAGGCAGGAAGAGGAGGAGGTGATCATAACACAGAGCTCACCTGGGCCCTGGCTTGTGTTCCTGCTAGGTGGACCCCACTGCCTCACAGTCCAGTGAGGGCACTGCTCCTCCATGCATCCGGTCCTCCCTAAGAGAGGAGCTCAAAAGAGCAACAGGGCTGGGGCAGCCCTGACCATGCTGAGCATCAGTGTCTTCTTCCTGGCATCAAGACCAGAGGGAGTGACCGCCCAGGCCAGTGTCCCTGTTGCTGGCAGGGACATCAGCTGTGTGAACGGGAGATGCATTTCCCTACAGACAGTGCCGGCTGCTCTCTGGGCTGCTCCTTCCCATCTTGGCTCAACTCTGCCCTCAGTCACCTCCTACCTCTCTCCCTTCCCATCTCCTTGAGACGTGAGTGGTTTCAATGAGAGTCCAGAAAGAAACAAGCAGTAACCCTGAGGAGAAAAGGAGAGTGAATCACAGTCTCCAGTTTTCTGTTCACCAGACCCTGTGTGGGAAGAGGAGGAAATGAGCTTTGTGGGGTCAAAACTCTTCCCAGGCTATGGAGCAGCAAAGAAGAAATTTTATTTGTTATGGTTAAATTTGATGACCATCTTTTTATTACAAAAATGATGTTTTCTATCTCTGGGACATCCATCTGCTTCCTTCCTGGGTGTGATGCTCCAGGGACCAGTGGCTATGTCTTAGCATTTCTTTTCCTGGAATCCCTGGCTCACCACAAGACCTCCTTTAGTATTCTGCATTTATTTTAAAATGAACATTGTCTTTTGGCTGCTAACTTTAATAACTACTTTAATTATTAAAACTTACATGGCAATCATGTGAGAACACAGGACAATAGGAGTGGGGAGAAAAGCTGCTTCCTCCTTCCCCACCAGTCCCTGCTGACTTTCAGGTGCATTTCTGTCTGGCAGATTTTGTCGTGCATGCCTTAGTATGTTCTGTGTTTGGCATGTCTCCCATAACTTGAGTGTGTATTATGATTGTGCTTCACTGGGTGTTGATGTGGTGGATGACAGTCTGTGGCTGTCATTACTGCTGCTGGTTTTTCTACTACTGATACTAAAACTGTTCTTATTAGTGGTACCACTATTATGTGAATTTTGAAGTGTGTCTTATATTTGTAAAATGCTTTGCTTTACATGGCCTTAACCAATCTCCAAAATTCTGTAAATAAGTGAAACCCTTCTTATGTCCATTCTGAGAGAAAAATCTGGTACAGAGCAAGAGAAAGCCAGGCCAGCCAGTTGTTTCTGCAGGATCTCCACCCACCTCTGCCAGGGCCAGATGCCCCCAGCACCTGGGGGGAGCTGGCTTAGGAGTTAGGGTCCCAGAATGCTAGATCTTGGGGCCCACACAGAAAGGTTGGGATCCTGAGTGTTACTATGGCATCATCTATTCTCTTCCTGTGCCATTTGACACCCATTGGTGCTGTGTGATTTCAAACACTAAATGATCTCCTGCCTTCTTCTGGGTTGCCATGGAGCCCAGTAGCCTCCTCCAGGCCAGTGCAATCCGTGGAGATGGAAGTCTCCAGGAGGCACTGTGGGAGGGGCACTGGGCCACAGAGGGCGGCTGCTGCCCATGGAGCTGGATCCAAGGCAGAATCAAGGCCAGGTTTCGAGGATGTTTTTGAAGAGTCCCAGGGTAATTCAGGAAATGTCTTTTTTTGAAGAGGCAGTGTAGAAAACAGGACAGGCTGGTTTGGACAGCCCAGTGGCTTCCATGTGTTTTACAATGTGGCCTGTGGAAAGACATGTGTTGTGACTTGTGTGTGTGTGTGTGTGCGTGTGTGTGTGTCTGTGAATGAAACAAGCAGATCATGCTTTCATCACGCACTGTATGCTCTGGCTGTACCATTCCAAACCTCCCCATGTTGGGGCTGCGGAGGAGCTCAGTGGTAGATGGCCTCACACGTGAAGGCTTTGGGTTTCATCCTCAGAATCAAAACTAAAAATGATGGAAAAAATATTAGAGGTGGCCTTGGAAATACACCTGACTGCTGACAGCTCACAGTTAGGGGTGTGTCCCAGGGGAGTGAGCAGATGGACCTCAGAGTCCCAAAGTGAGAAGGAGGTGACTGTGCCTCAGCCTGGTGGCTGTATTGTGAAGAGCTGGAGCTGGGCCCTGTGTTGTCACGGTGGTGTCTGAAGTTCTTCCTCAGCATTCTTACACTGCTGCAGTGCAGCTGGGTGCAGGTACGGAGCATACTCCGTCCCCGGGCCCCTGGGAGCAGCACCTGTGTCTGCTCTCCCTCCTGCCTTGGGGCTGGGGTCCTCTCCATTCTCTGACTCCCTCTCCAGGCTCCTGCACAATAAGGCATGGCTGTGCCTGGGGCAGGGTCCCCACTGATGTTGACACGGCATAAGCAGAGGCACCTTGTCCCATCAGAGAGCTGTGCTGCTTAGGGAGGCTGGCCAAAATTGGGTCCTGACTTCAAAGTCCCAACAGGACGTGCTGAGCAAGGGTACTACCCTGAAGATCCCAAGTCCATTGTACTCCCCAGCGAGAAATCAAACAGGACACCAGGACCAGTACTCCTGGGAACAGGGCCTGGCTCCCAAGGGATATCCACCTTGTGATCTGCACTGGATCCTCCCTAGGTAGGAAATCCATGGGCAAAGTTTCTAAAAAGGATATCATTTGACATCATCATGAGAATACTTAGGTAGTCCCTCAGGCCAAGGGCCTGCAACCTTGCCCAGGCCCCAGGTAGGACAGTGACCACCCAGTTCTGGTATGGCCAAGACAGCTATGACTGAGACAATGGTTGCCCAGCTCTGCTAAAACAAGACAGTTGCCATCTAGTGTAGCGACCAGCTGCAGCACTAGATGTTCCCGGGGGGTGTGGGGGAAGGACAGTGAGAGGATGAGAAAATAAGAAGAGACAAAGCTGGGGTCAGGTAGAGCCCTTACCCTCTTGATGGTAGAGAAAGAGCTGCTCAACCACTATAGCACCCCTATTTATACCCTCCAAAGAAATATGTCAATTTCAAACCTGCTGCCTAGCAACTTGCTTGTCTGGTTCACTGGGACCCTTGCCTTCCTGGAGGTGGAACAGCCTGTTTATGTAGCTTGTTTTGGGCTCTCTGTGTTTTTAGGGGTGGCCTTGCTTTAGCCCCACACATGTGATCAATCTCCAGCTTTCACAGCTCCGTACAGTTTAGCTCTGCTAGGACCAACAGGAGGCTGTCCATCTCTGCTGGGACCAAGATGGGGATCACCCAGCTCTACTGTGATTAGGAGAATGGGCTCTGACTTTGCCAGGACCAAATGGTGGTCATACAGCCTAGCTATGATCTAAGCAAACTGCTTTGCTTCTTTAAGTTTTGGCTTCCTTGTTGTTGAAAATGAGAAGTTGAATTAGTTATTCTTCTGAGTCCTTTTCAGAAGTAAGAGTCTCTGGTTCTTTGATTTCTTGACAGGAACATTTTAAGACTTATCATTAACAAACTTAACAAATATATATCAAAATGGTGCAGAAAAACTACATCACATCCCAGTTTTAAAACCATTTTATACATTGTTTGTCAGATTAAAAGTTCCATTCTAGCCAATTTGCATGGTAATTCTTCAAAAGATGCCTTTGTTATTAATGTGAGACACTAACATTCATGTTACTTTTTTAACTGCTTATTTTGAAATAATTGCAGGTTTAGAAGAAGATCACAATGATTTCTCTTATGTCTTTTAGTCAGATTTCCCCCAACCAACATTTTACTACAGTTAATGTCTTAGTTACACTTTCGTTTCTGGGACACAATAGCCAATACCCACAGCTGTAAGGAGGAGAGGTTTATTTTGTCTCACAGTTTGTAGAGGTTTCAGCCCATAGGTGACTGGCTCCAAAGCAGGATGGCATGGCACAGGAGCAAGGCAAAGAAGAAAGCTCATGGTGTGGTGGCAGGAAGCAGAGTGAGTTGGATCAAGGAAGAAGAGGGAGATGGCCCCTTGCAGGCCATGCCACAGTGACCACTTCCTCCCACCAAGCTCCACCTACCAACATCACACTTTGCTATGAATTCATTAGTGAGTCACTTCAGTGAGTATCACGCTCCATGATCCAGTCACCTCCCAATGAGTGCATGAGGCTTTGGAGCGACATCTAAATACAAGCTATAGCCTTCAATCATCTGTTCCCTACACACACACACACACACACACACACACAATTATTTTTACTGAGACTTTAAGACTAAGTACTAACTTCCATCGACTTGAGTGTATAAAGATCAATACTTTGCTAAATTTTCCTGAAATGTGATCACAAATTGTCTCTATCTTTAGTCCTTATAGTATAGAAGATTTCCTCAGTCTTTCACCCTCAAGACCTTGAAACTTAGAAACTTAGTTATTCTGTAACACATTCCTCAACTTGGGCTCCTCTGGTATTCCCTTAGGTTTTTATGTAAATGATCCATTTTTGGCAAGAATGCTGAAGGGATGTCTTAGTTATTCTCTCATTCCTGGACAGAATCTATCAAGAGGCAGGTTACCTTAAATTTTTAGGACAAGTGATAATGTCTTTGATCATGTGATTAAGAGAGTGTTCTTGTCAGAGTTCTCATTGTTAAGTAAGAGTTTCCCTTTCTAATTAATAACTTTTTGTGGATATCTTGTTTACTTTTCTCTCATTGCTGGGATGAAATACCCAACACCCAAAATGAAGGAAGGAAAAGTTTATTTAGCTTACAGTTTGTGGAGGTTTCAGTCCACAATCAGCTGGCACCAAAGCAGGGTAGCACAGCACAAGGGCAACAACTTAAGGCAGCAGAAGACAAGAAAGCAACAAGAACAAAAAGGGGAGCACAAACTTCTTCTCCTCCCTTACTTTGTAAGCAGGCTACCCCCACCTCTACCCCAGGCAGGTGTAGCACTCACACCACTTCCATGCTGTCTTCTTGAACAGGCTCTGGATGCTTACAAAGTAAGGGCCCTGGCTCCCTGCTGAGTCTTCAAACTTTTAAACTTCGCAAGTTGACACAATATATCAACCATAACAGTGGGTAAATACTTTGAAACTATCAAATAGCTCCCCCTCACTTCTCTCTTTCCCTTGTACTTATTCTTCAGTAATTCCAGCCAGGGACCCTCCTGAGCACTGTGGCTTTCCAGTGGTGATTTTCTTCTTCCATCGTCTATTTTCCTTCTCATCTATTGATTATTTACATTAACATGACCTCAGGAATTCTGCTTTATGGGAGGTCGCTCCCTGTTTTTGTTGCTTCCACCACTCCTTACTTGGTTGGTGGGAAGTTTGAGGTGGCTCCTGTGTCCAGTGCTGGCCATGGCCTGCAAACCCCTTGCTGGTGCCGGGCTCAGAGGAAGTCAGGGCCTGTGTTACTCCAGTGCCTGTTCTGCAGTCCCCACTTCCAGGTTCTGGCTTTTCCTATTGGGAAAAGACATTAGAATTCATACTCCGGGCCCTAAGTATGCTGAGTGTGTCTGTTTATGCCTAAGATCATTGTTTCTGAGCAGAGAAGAAAGAACTAGAAAATATATTACTGATGTGTGTTAGTCAATTTTCCATTTCTATGCCAAAATATAAGATGTGATTGGAAATTATGGTGAATGTTGAAATTTAAAAATGTATTACAGTAAAAGACACATTGAGTGAGTCCCCCTCAGAATCCTCCTCTCATTTCAAACATGCTCACCCTGTGTTTCTTGCCACTTTCTTCAGATTCTCCTCCCTGAGGGTCTTTAAGAGCACTGTTGTGGTTCCTCCATTTCCTGAATCAATGTATTTACCTTTCATGGTAGTTTTGACTGTGCGGAGGAGCCAGAAGTTGCACTGGGTCACATCTGTGAATACAGTGGGTGACCACACTGCATCATCTTTTTATGAGCTGCTTTTCCATGGGATGCACTTGGCAGTAGTGTCCAGGATAAAGAAATTCAGGAAAGAGAATGTACAGAACTGCTGCAGAAGGCGACAAGAATGATGGGATGAAGTGAGAAGGGTGTATTTTGAGGGGGATTAATGGCAAAGTATCTTCTACTGTAATCAATTTTTAAAAAAATTCAAAATTCACTGTATTTTTAATTATACCTTATTCTTAGAAAGTTTAAAAATAGCATATTTTAATAATCCTGCTTATGGATGCTAACTTGTTCTTCACAGAGTGCCTGAAGACTGAGCTGGTGTCCAGGCAAGAACAGGCGCTGGGCACAGGGACCTGAAAGGTAGGGGCTGACAAGGACATGGGGTTTGGACCTGGAAGGAAGGAGGGCTCTTTGACTAAGCTGACAGGTGCAGTGTAACCAGAGTGAGGACATGAGGCCCAGGGTCCACAGTTGGAGCAGGAAAAGTCCCAGAGGCAGCCACTGTGAGCTAGCGCCCATCTTCCTGGGGAAGAGTCACAGCTCACCTCACTGCAGGGAGGGGACACCTGCAGCAATAATGACCACAGCACCCCCTGGCAGAGATTACCACACATCTGTCATCATATTTACTTCAGACTCATCAGTGAAGAATGGAGCCCAGAGAAGTGGTGACACACAGGGTCACACAGTTCTCGAGGGGCAGAACCAGTACCAGCACCCAGGCTTGTGGATGCTGAATCTTGTTTTTTCTGGGCCCAAAGCTACTTTAGAATGCAATGCTGTTCAGATCAGACATTTTCCTTTTCAAGTGGACAGTGGCTCAGTGATGGGAAAAAATGGCTTTGGTATTGGGTAGAACTTTCCTCCCGAAATCTCACCCTAAATACAGCTTTATGCAGAGCAGTGATTGCCAGCCTGTCAGTACTGCTGTGGATTACAAAGGCCTGCACCTGCACCCCCAAGGTGCCTGTTGCTTCCCAGCCAGCCTCACCGTGTGTCACTGCCATCCCACCACCCTTGCCTCGTGTCCTTGGACCTTGTCCTCCTCCTTTACTCCACTAGGGAACAGGAGCTATGATTACCAGGTGAAGCCAAGAGACATATTACTTCTCCTTTCACCAAACTCTAGTTAAGACAGCTCATGTGAGGCAGTGCCCAAGCTGTGCCAGACAGTTCCAGATGCAGCACCAAACTTTGGGACCTGGGAAACTGTGGCAGCCTGGGGGAAAGTGAGGAGGCAGTTTGGGGTCCCTTCTTAGGCCACCAAGCAGTGCTGAGTTGTTAAGTAATAGGAGGTTCTCCAGCCATCATGGGAGAATGAGTGCCAGAGAGTGGAGGGGGGCTGGGCCCTCAGCCAGGCCCCCTACACTGTGGTCAGTTTGTTAACTGTGATTGATAAGTGAGAGTTACTTATACTCATTGGCACAACACAATGTTTTGATCCATGTCTACATCTCGGGATGGCTAAGCCAACCTAATTAACAAATCTGTCACCTTGCACACTTGGTTTTCTGTCTACTCTGAGCCATTTCTATGCATTAACTACAGGCATCTCGTCATGTAGCAGAGCTGCCATCCTAAAGGATGAATACACAGCACACGCACACTGCGGGTAAAGCCACTTCCAAGTGACTTGAGTCACAAGGCCACCCCTTTCAATCAGGCACTTCTCACCCTCTGGCCTGGGTGTCCTTGAGACGAGTTCAGAGATCATGACTGACTGTCACAAGGGACAACCACACACAGTCAGATGCAGCCACCTGTCACCTGCTCATTGACACACGCATTACTGCCTGCTACCTGCTTTCCTGGTTTAGAAACCAAGTTTCCTCAGTCTTCTCCATCCACACTCTGGCCTCTCAGGCAGCGGCATCAGTGCATCATGGTCCCTTATGAGGGCTAGTGGCATCTAGTGGCAGTAAGGCCACCTGCCAGACTGTAACCACTTGCTAGAGCAGGGATGAAAATAAGCAGCCCGCTGAAGTAGCACATGTGCCACAGGTTTGCCCCCCTGTCCTATGTCCTTCCTACTAGGAGGAGCTGATGGACATGACTGCTGGTCATGGGCTGGGTCAGGATACCCCAACAAGACTTGCAAGGAAGTGAGAAACCTGTTGCCAAGTAAACACCAGGCAGGCTTTGGAGCTGGGACTCTGCCCTGCTTGGAAGCTCTTCCTTGAGAGGCTAGTCCGGCCTTGGCCAGGAAAGCAGGCATTTGAGTGGAGGGTCCGACTGGAAAGCTGGGGCCCTTGTGTGACTGAATTCCTAGAGCCCCGAACCATGAAGTGTTCTGGCTCTACACCACTCTTTCCCAAGACACCAGTGTGTCAAGACTCACTCATCAGGGGTCCTGACCATGCTCTGGAAGGCCTGCAGACTTGTGCCTTCCCTGGGGATGGAGGATGACAGGAGGCTTTCTTCTCCCTGGCACTGAGAACTCTGTCCCCTCCTTCCCTGCTCCTCTCAAGGTGCACATGAAAGGCTTACCTGTAGACCTGGGGCAGAGGAGTTGCCCTGTGTTCTTGGAATAAGCTACTTCTCCTTTACCTGTGAAGCTGCAGGAGGATGCAATAACCCAGTCAGTGTCCATTGCCTCAACCACCATCACCACCACCAATGCCTCCCCACCTCCACTACCACTCATGTGAGGATAAATAATGCAGGCATCCTGAGATCCTGATCCACATTCTGGCCTGCAGCCTCTTGATCTGGTAGCCTTGTTCCTAGTGCTTTTGTTCTCCTGTGAGTCATTTTATCTTCCTCCCTCTACATCTTTGAGTTGCTTGTCCCTGCATCATCTGTGTGCAGCAGGAAGTTAATCATGGCTTCTGTATCATCTCCAAGGTTTGCAGAAGGGCTGGAGGCCACTGCAGCATCCACAATTCTATGAACATGGCTCTTCAGAAGCCAGCTCTAAGGGCTGGTGCATGAGCACCTACAGGCTGCAAGGAGAAGGTGGGTGTGGGGGAAGAAGGGGTATTGTTCAGTGCAGAGTGCATGCACAGGGCTCTGGGTTCCAGACCTGCTCCAGCAACAAAGATAAGAGTAGAGAACCAGTAGTACACTGGCACCTGCTGGGCTCTGTATGGGTGGAGACACCTCCTTGTCTATAATCAAGAGGAAAGCACTGCTGGGAGGGATGCAAGGGTTCCTCACAGTCAGGCTCAACCAGGAGTTTTCTGTATCTCAGGCACTGACATGGGCACTTGGTGGACAAAACACCGGGTCTGCCTTTATGTTCTGACACTGCACATGCAGACTCTGGAGTGGGCAATGCTGTAGAGCAGATGTGTCCTCTGCAGTGGGGTCATGGCATGGTCCTGCAAGAGCAGGTACTGGGCAGCATTCGATGAGACTTCTCACCCAGGGAGAACCTCGGGGCTGAGCCTAGTTCATCCGCCAGATCATTCACAAGGCAGCAGAGACCAGGACTCCAACCCATGACCCTCATCAAGTGTCACACACTGACCCATGGCAGGATGCAGGGAGACAGAAAAGAGCTCAGAGGCAGGGCCAAGACATGTCAGAGAAGGGACTGTCCAGGAGGGAAGGGGTGGAGAGTGAGGACAGCGAGGGCCGGTAGGTGGCAAATATTGGAGGTCGGTGTGAGTGACCTTCAGGACACTTCACAGAGGACCTCATGAGATTTTTACCTAGAGGCTTTGCCCCTGCTCTAGGGGTGCTCCTAACAGGTGTGCACCCCTGGGACTCGTGTTTAAAACAGGTCCAGCGACTCCTCGGCTGAATGATCCTCCTGTGACATCAGTGAGCTCATTTTTTGCTGTCACCTACCAGGGCCACCATAGCTGTTTGCGGACATTTCTGGGCAGAACTGGTACTTTTGTTACAAACAGCTTTGGAAATAATTCATCCCTGGCCTGAAAGGCGTGGGCCAGCGGCTCTGCTCATGGATTTGGAGAAGAAATGCTGGGTGCCTGGAAGCATCCGTTCTGCTTTTGTCTGGGGGTGGCTGTTGTTTCTAAAAATGTTTCCTCCTTTGAATCTGTCATCATTGCTGAACATAAAGCTGATCTGTGGTGTCAGGGATCCAAGTGGCTGGAAACAGCTGGAAACCCTAGCTATGAGTGACCTTTCTTACCTTGGCATGAGCTCAAGAGGTGAGAGTGATGCAAAGCCAGGGAGCTGGAGTGGGGAAAGTGGGGTCACCGAGGGCATGACCTTGAAGGAGTTTTGGGGCCCAACCCTCTCCCCTTCTTTCTGCTTCTAGGCTGCTATGTTGAACAGCTCTGCATTCTACATTCCCACCATAATGCCCCAACTCTGGCCCAGAACTGAGGGTGCTGAGTAACCGTGGCCTGGACCTCAGAAACCATGAGACCACAGACTCCATTCCTGCAGGCTGCTCATGCCAGGTGGCCATGGCCACAGCAGGAAGCAACCAACAGGTGTCTAAGCCTCTCAGCCACTGGTCACCTCTCAAGGGCCTGTTCCAAACATGGCCACCATGGCAGCCTGTTTCAGAGAGGACAAACCATGCTGGAACCATGGCACATCCCAGTACTCCACCTCCACACCCACTCACTGCTCAGCCAGTGAGGTGGGGTTCCTGAACACAGATCACAGGTTCGGGGTAGCCCCCAGGCTGAGGGTAGGGCTGACAGGCATGAAAGACTACTGGGTCAGGACTGAACCACTCATTTCCTTCCTTCCTTCCTTTTGTCTCTGTCCTTTCAGTCATGGTCCTGCAGCTGAATTTCTCATACAGCCAGCACAGGGGATTAGAGCAGAGGCCTGGGTGGGGTTCCCCTGGTGTCTGGTACACACTGCATACTAGGTGGCTGCTCCTCCCTTTATGTTCAGCTCTGTGGGAGGAGGGTTACTTTGGGGCTCCATGGAGCCTGAGTGCCACATGCTGACCTGTTCTTCATGATGCAGCCCTGTGGCTGGGAGGCAGAGGCTCTACCTATCGGCTATAGCCCTTGAATCAGGACACAGTTGCTGGATCCCTTACATCTCACAGGTGATGAATCAGGATCCAGTGGATCTATACTGCAGACTATTTTAAGTGGTTCACACCAAGGACTGTCAGTATTCCCCACAGTGTCAGGAGAGACCATGGCATCTTTAGGTCTCATCAAATTGGAGTGCCAACTCCAGGAACTCCTACAGCCACTAAAGAATTTCATCTTTACAATTCTGTTTCTCTAGAGCCACTCCCTGTACACAAATTTTCCGGAGTCCAGCTGCGGCAGGGCTCAGGGGTCCCAAAGGTGGTCAGGGAGTCGGCGAGTCAGAGACAGAAGACACTGCACACCAGTATGTGAGTGAATCTGAATCTAATCTATTTTTTAGAAGCTGGAGTATATATTTGCTAACTTTTGGCAGTAACTTAAACCCCAAGCAGGAAGCGTCCCAGGCTTAGGGCCAGGCAGGGATAATCTTAAACAATATGTGTTAATTAACTTTTTTCACCTTTGTTAAACTTTAATCTTGTTACTTAATTAGCTTGCAAAAGCAAACATGCTATACCCTAGCCCCAAT
>PVLA01015232.1:0-26340 GCA_004027455.1 Hydrochoerus hydrochaeris | reverse complement strand
CCAACCTAGGGAGACCCTATTTCAAAAAAAGAGCTGGGAAAGGGACCAAGAGATGGAGGAAGGGGGAAAGAAACAGAAGGGGAGGAGGATGTAAAAGGAATTAAGATGTGTTATAGGCATGTACCAACTCCTCACAATGAATAAAATCATTATGTACTACAAACATGTACTAATAAAAATAAAATTTTGAAAAGGGAGGTTGGGGATGTAGTTCAGTACAAAGATACTGAGTTTAATCCTCAATATCACACACAAAAAGAGCTTCCCATGAGAGTCTCCTGGTATTTTTAATTTTTAATATATCTTCCAGAGGTTTGAAGATGTGGTTGAGTCATGAATAATTTACCTAAAATATGTCAGGCTCTGGTTTGATCCCTATACCACAAAAAATATCTTCCAAATATCTGACTTAACTCAGAATTTTTCTACTTTTAGTAGTTTTTTTTAAAATCAAACTATTAAACTATGCACAGTGGGAAAGATCCTGTTAGATGCTCATTTAAACATTTACATTACAATAATACCATTTATGATACTACATGTTTTCAAGTAGCTCTTCAAATAGAAGTTCATGAACAGTGTTAAAAGCTTCACTGCAATCAATAAAAATAAAGGTGATCAGGAGAAAAAGTATTCTCATTTGTAGATCAAATGCCAGCCCTGCCTCTAATCTCAGTGATTATAATACTACACAAAACACAAAATAGACAAAGGACTGAGTGACACTACATAGAAGTAAAAGGAATTCTAATGGACTCACTTTAGCCACCACAGGACTTCGCACTTAGTATACAGCAGATGCATGATTGCCTGCTAGGGAGGTGGAAGTACAAAATAAATAATCTAAAATGATACTTATTGTAGGAAGTAAGACTCCTGAGGCTGGGGATTTAGCTCAGCGGCACAAGTACCTGCATGGCAAGTGTGAGATTGTGAGTTTGATCCTTGGCACAATAAATAAATACAGACAGACTCCTAAGTTTAGTTACATAGTGTGAAGGTTCTAAAAGGCAAAAGTGAGGGCCATACCTTCCATCTATCATGAGTCACCAAATAAAATCAACACTGCACATTTACTGCACACAATAGGCGTGGGTAAGTGGGGAGCGAGGAGTTCTTACTTCCATATGGAGTCCCTATCAGTAGGGTACTTGGATAAATTTTTCAGCAGTTCCACTAATGCAAGATGAATGCCTTCTTTGGTTGAAACATTAGTACAGCATAAGAGTTCATGAAGAGCTTCTCTAATATCTCTGGATGAATCCTTTAAAAAACAAAACAAAAGGTAGTAATCATCGCTAGTTAGTAAACCCAGGCTCCATCTGTCATCACTCCCTTCTCCCTAGCCTCCTTCCTATTTGGGGTGCCCACATGTCAAAGTCTTGGGAAGTTTGTGGGTTAACTTCCTTGAAAAGCTTTCATCTTACTAATAAAAAGATTGATTATAAGTAGGCTTGACTGCTTTTGCTCTTTAATCTTATTATTTTTTTATCATCTATTATTATGGGATTCCCTTTGACTACGAACAAGTACCGCTGACGGAGGCAAGAGTGGTAAGAGAGGTGGAGTGCTTTACACAGGATAATCAAAATGAACAGCAAGCATGAAGGCTATGAAATGAAAGCACATTCAAAAACAGCATGGAAACCATCATGGCCAAAGCAAATAAAAAGTGAATTAACCATAAAAGATGACTGCCAAAGGTCTGCATGGGCTGGTCCCACCTGCCTCACATCACACTTCTATTAGCTCTATCCACCACACAGTCCTCTTTTGGTCCTTCAATTGTGCTTTTACCATCAAGCCCAGGTCTACACCCACTGGGATGTTCTTCCACCTCACATTCTCAATTCTTCCTGAAAATCAGCGCCTAAATCCTTCTTTTTTGAACTTAACTGTAGAACATTCCCTGATTGTTACCTGCACTCCCTTACTCCCCCAAGGACAGAATTCTTCTGACATCCTCCTTAGGAACTCACTACTATCATGAGCTTAGCTCATTATTAGGCCTTTATGTGTGCCACTGTCTGGCTCCTTCATGTCTAAGTTATGAGGCTAATGCTTTTGTTCACTATCAAATCCATCCATAGAACAGAGCCTAGCATATAAGAGGTAGTCAAGTAATATCTAAGAAACAAAGAGAAAAAAGAACAAAAAGAAATGAAAGACAGCCTGGTGTGGTGGCACATCCCTGTAATTCAACCACTTGGGAGGCTGCTGCAAATTCAAGGCCAGCCTGTACATAGAAAGACCATGTCTCAGAAAAAGAAAAAATAAATGGGAGAGACAGTACGTTTAAGATTTATTTTGCACTAAACAAGGTAAACTTAACCAAAAGATATAATGTTTGCTATATGAACAAATCTCCATTGCTGATCATAGATAGCTAAATGGATACACTAGAAAATAAGAAAAAAAAATGATTGTATACTTCTTAAGAGCTATATAACTCCCAGTTACAGAGTTAACATGTGACGGGTTTTTTTAGGAAATATTTACTAAGCATTCATTATGTATATATCACAACACTGAGAATATAGTAAAGAGTACTACCAGGTCACTCTACTTTTTTTTTTTTTTTTTTGGTCTTTTTATGTCGTTCACGCTGGCCTTGAGCTCACTTTGTAGCCCAGGCTAATCTCGAACTTGCCATGATCCTCCTGCCTCAACCTGCCAAGTGCTGGGATTACAGTCATGAGCCACCACACTTGGCTTGGCCACTCTACTTACAGAGCTAATAATCTCCTCAAGGAGACAGAACGAATATACAAAACCTGTTAAAGATAGTAAAATGTGAAAAATAAAAAGACATATGGACCTGGTTCTCAATAAATACTCATTAAATGAATGAGTAAGAGTTCATCTGATACGAACTCCAACAAAACTTCAAGAAAAGAACTGTGAGCTTGAGGCAGGGAGATCACTGTGAGTTTGAAGCCACCCTGGTTACATGGCAAGACCTTGTCTTGAAAAAACAACAAACAAACAAACAAACAAACAGAAAAGAAAAGAAAAAGCAGAGAAGAGAAAAAGAAGTGCCATTTATCTTCTGCCTAACATTCATTATCTGAAATCATTTTGTTTAATATAAGTGAGAACATGGATCATGTCTGTTTTTGACACTGCCATATTTCTAGTACATAAACAGTAATTGTAAAATAAGATAGTGGATTTACCAATTTCTCTCAGAACAGTATCTCATCATAGCAAAAAACAAAAGAAAGAAAGAAAAGAAAAAAGAAACAAAAAGACAAAAAAGTAAATTCTAAATTGTACCCAGAAGGATCAGCTCAAAGCAAGGAAGTACTGGGGCTGGGGATGCAGCGCAGTGTCCAATGCTTGCCTACAAGGCACAAAGCCCAGGATTTGATTCCTAACACCAAAAACAGCACTCAATCTGCTTTCTGAAGTATATAACAAAAATCTGAAACAAGTATGCTAATAACTAAACATCAAATTGCTATCTCTGTCATATGAAGGGATATTAAACCCAAACTCCATTTAGTAATATTTAGAAACTAATTTCAGTAGTGTCAAGTACAATTCAGACACTTTATTAAAAAAAAAAAAAAAAAAAAACATGAACCACATATAGTTGCCCAGCCTCAGAAGTAAATCTGTGTTCATAATCTGGCATAGTGACACATTGATGATATGACCTCTGATATATTATTACCTTTTTTCTCTATAAATCTACAGGGTTGAACAAATTGATCCCTAACACTCCTTTCTGCTGCAACAACCAGTGATTCACTATAAGAATGAGATCAAATCAAAGGCTGAAAAGAACTCATCATTATTTGGCCTCTGCCTTAAGTGTAAGTACTTCTCACCCCCTCTCCCATCTCTTTAAATGTATGCTGCTGCACTATTGAACTCTTCTTCATTCCAGGAACACATCATATTATCCTGTACTCCTGAGATTTAGACGGTGCTCCTCCTCTTTAGTTCCCTTCCCGAAGTATCATCCACACCCTAAGAGAAATGCCTTACTATCCTATCTTTTCTCCCCTCAAATGTTCACCGCAGCACCTTTTTCTTCTCTTTCTCTTCAGCTTCATCACAGCAGATAAAAATGATAAAGTTTTATTCCTAGTCCTTTCCTGTCCTTTCCCGACCTAGTCCAGCCTGTCCTTTCCTGACCATTTCTTTCATCTTGGGGAAGGGATGTACTGAGAAGACAGAACTGTGCTGCCTGAATTACTCACATGCTTACCAATGCCTAACACAATACTTGATTCAAAAAAAGATGGGGAGGAAGTTAGTAGCAAATTGGAAACACTCACCTCTAATACGGCCAGGACAGTGTCCAGCTGATCTTCTCGGAGAGTAATATTGTTAGAGATCTTTCTCATGGTATGTATGGACTGTAGGCGTACTTCCTCAATTTCATCATTGAACATATCAACCAGGAAATCAAGGCATTTCTCAGCGAAGGAGGGTGAAGACTGGGCCAGCATGCAGAGGGCCTCCACAGCAGCGATGCGAACCTCTGAAGAAAAGAGGACAAGTAGAATTGCACTCAGAGTTAAGAACCATGGGGAAAATCCAGGATGGATCTTTGCTCATTCACGCTGCCTCTCATTCTCTCCCCCTGCCTGTGAATTCTCCATGGAAGATCTTGTCCATACTACTTTCACAATGACCTAAGAACATGGATTTTAGTGTTATCTGACTCCATGTACATGTGATCAAGTCACACAGCTGCCTACATTTATTCAATTTCTTGAAAACTATGTTATCTTATCCTAGAATTCCAAATGCAAGAAAGTATATCATTATTACTAAGATTACAATAGACTAAACATCATTATTCTTGTTTTAGCAAAGTGAGTTAACTGCCTGGAAGTGAATGACAAAAAAGACTAGCACTTAGTGAATTGTAGGCTAGCACTTCTAGGTCAAGGTACACAATTCAGAAGGACAAAAGTCTTAGAGCAAACATGGAGAGTGATTCCCCTACACACATGGAGTAAAGCCACTAACAAGGAAGCCCTTCATTCATTCACTAGTAAATGCCTCAGACACACACTATGCCAGCTTTGTACTAAGTGGAGACAGATAGACAGACAACGCTCACAAAACTTCCATATGTCATGGGTGTGTTCCAACAACGCATTTGTTGTGGCTTCCAAATGGTTCTGTAACAAAATATACACCTTAAAAAGAACAACTAACTAAAGGTATAGTTAAAACTCACAAATATAACTTGTTCTTTGTATAAGACAGTTTTCATGGATGAGTTAAAGCAGTTACTATACTGTGGAGACATGATTCAGATTTTTATTGGTAATCATAAATTTTTCCTTTTCATCAGAAGAGAGAGATTTTCTTCATAACATAATTTCAATATGAAATTGCTAAAAATTATAAAGTAAGCCAGAAATAAACCCATGCATATTAACTGCTGGCTCTTCTTCCCAGGATTTTAGCCACTACACTGACTCATCTTTACAAGTTTATCAAAGTTTATCAAGAGGAAATTCTGTCCAACATAAGACAATTAATGTGACCTGAGCTGATGCAATTCTAAGCAGAAGCAAAAAAACATGGAGTTTTACTCTACTTGTACAGCCTGGCTATAGGTAAGTAAACTGTACTTTCTACTGGACAATTAGGAAGGTGAGAAATACTATATATGGCAAAGACTTCCTCAGAGAAAAGAAAATCTGCTATACTGATGGGGAAAAAGAAAAATTGATCCTGACTTAGCTACCTACCAATTTGGTACTTAGTATGAAGATACAAAGATGAACAAAAACAAGACTGTCTCTCAACACCATTAATAGAAAATATTTGGGAAAAAATTTCATCTGTACTAAGCATGTAGTATTTTTCCTTATCACACTGCCTAAGTACTATGTGTAGGATAACATCTACACTGCACATCACTTACAATATATTAGGTATTATAAGTAATCTGTAGATGATTTAAAGTATACAGAACAATTTACATAGGTTCCAAGTAAATGCTACACCATTTTATACAAGGTACTTCAGCATTCACAGAGCTTGGTATTCTTGGGGCGAGGGGGGGGGGTCGTACAACCAATCCTTCTCAAATATCAAGAGATAACTATACACGTAACATCTTAGAGCAAATTGGAGAGTGTAATCCAATTCTGGAATCTACTGACCAAAAAAACAAAAAAACAAAGCAAACTCTTAAAGTGTGTGTGTGTGATACTGGGGATTGAACCTAGGCCTTTCTTACTGAGCTATATTATAATGTTATTTTTAAAAAATGTTTTTGAGACAGTTTCACTACGCCACTAAATTGCCTAAACTAGGCTCAAACATAGGATCCTCCTACCCCAGCATACCAGAGTCCTGGGATTATAGGTGTATACCACCATGCCTAGCAAAAAAACTAACTTTCAAAAATAACATTCTTGCCCTTTTCAGTTCTATTCTGATAACTTTCTATGCTCACTGTCAGCACCTTCATTCTAGCCTTGTCTTTTACACAAATTCATTCTAAAATTTGACAACCAACATTGCTTTTCCAAGTCTGTTATTTTCACTGAAAATGAGGAAACTGGAGTCAACCATCACAAAGCAGTGACATTCTATGATCGACATAATATAGACAGCATCATGTAGTAGAAATTACAAGGGTTTTACGGAACTTTTACTACCGGCCAAGATGAAGCAATGAGAGGCCCGGTGTGGTGGTAGTGGTGCACAGCTCTAATCCCAGCACTCCGGCTGGGCAGCATTCCTGCAAGTTTGAGGCCAGCCTGTGTTACACAGAGTTTAAGGGCAGTTTGAACTGCATGGTGAGACTCTGTCTCAAGAAAAAAAAAGGAGTAATATGATGTAGTAAGAGAGGCAAAATACAGCCATAAATCATTTAACAACAACAATACATTCTGACAAATGCACCATTAGGCAATTTTGTCATTGTGCAAACATCACAGAGTATACTTACATAGAACTAGACAGTATAAATCATTTACTTGATATGGCCTTTTGATGCAATCAAGAAACACAGTGAATATGAGATTTATGAGTCTACTGCTGGCAAAACACAGCATACTACTGCTTCTCAGCCTTTTGGCTGAGATCAACTGCAAAACATGGCACACTGTTTTAAACATGTTTCAGAAGGTACAAAGAGTAGGCACTAAAACACTGATAAAAACAGCACAGTGAAAATATAAACCAGTAACAGACTTGTTGATTATCTAGTATATGTACTGTATATAATGTAAATACTGTACTTTTATATGACAGGCAATACAATGCTTGTTTACATCTGTATCACCACAAACTGTGAGTAACATGCTATGACATCATGATGGCTATAGCTCACTAGGACATAGGAATTTTTCAGTCCCACTAAGTCTTATATATGACAACAACACATTCCACTGTTGACCAAAATATTGTAAGGCAGCACATGAAGCAACTATATTCCAGACCTTCAACGTCAGGCAATGAAGGATAGCACAACCTGAGAGACAGGAAGCAAATGAATTGAACTATATGATTACAGCAGCTGTTTAGAGCTTCCAAATTGTAGATCTCTCTGAATTGAGAAGGCAGAGGTAGAAACTGGGAGGGAAGGCAGGCAATCTGGCTAGAATTCATGTGGGAAAGCATGAAAAAGGAGAAAACCGACTGTACAGAGAGTGGGAGAGCTGCAAATGGGTCCCTCAAGTCTTCAGCTCAGTTCTCATTCGAGTGGAAACTGAGACCTGGAAAAGAACCACCCAAGTGGGAAAACAACCCCTTGCACTCACTCAGGTCTCATTAACAGTGTATTCAGAAGTTTCGCTTCAGTAGTGCAGAAAAATGAGCCTAAATGTTTATTGACTAAATGCTTGTCTGGTCCTGCCTAACGAACCTCAAAATTAAGACCTCAGCAAAATGCTTTTCAGAGCAAAGCACAAGAGTATGTACAGGAATAAGACAATATTCAGTACCAAATAAAGTAAAATTCACAAAGCCTGGCATCCAATAAAAAAACTACCTCAAATAAAAAGAAGCAGGATAATATAATTCACACTAAGGAGAAAAGTCAGTCAAAATCAATCCAGGTATCACATAAATTATAGACTCAAGAGACCTAAAAACATGTTAGGCCAAGCCAAAAGGCTATTTTAAATAGAGACATGAGAAATACTAAGAATATTCACAGTCTTATTTTGTCTCTGTGTGTGTGTGTGTGTGTGTGTGTTTTGTTTTTTGAAACAAGGTCTCACTTAGGATTTATCTCAGTGGTATTAAGTGCTTGCCTGGCAAGCACGACGTCATGAGTTTGATCCTCGGTAACAAAAAAAAAAAAAAAAAGACAAGAAACAAGGTCTCATTATGTGATTCAGGCTGGTGATCCTCCTGGCTTAGTCTATGGAGCACTGGGATTACAGGCATGTACCACCATGTCCAGCCTGTTTGTTTTACTTTTTTTAAGACAGGGTCTTATATGCAATCCATATGCTGGCCTCAAACTTGAAATCGTCTAGGGTGTTGGGACTGTGGGTGTGCTGCCCCACGCAGAATGAATGCCCATACTCTAACTGAATTTTTAAACATGAAAACTATACCTGAGATGAAAAATACATGGGAAGAAGTTAACATCAGATTAGATATTGCATAAGCAAAGATTAGTGAGAACTCAGCCAGGTTCAATGGCACATGCCTAGAACCCAAGCATTGAGGGAAGCTAAGGCAGGAGGATCTCATGCTCAAATTCCAACTGAGAAACTTAGCAAGACACTGTCCCAAAATAAAACATAAAGAGCAAGGGGTGTAGTTCAGTCAGTGCAAAGATCCTAGGTTAAACCCTAGTATTAATCCTCCCTGCAAAAAATTAGTGAACTCAAAGATAAAGCAATAGATACTACCTGAAATGAAACAGAAAAAAAGGAGGTGGAGCACAGAACATGAGAAAGGATATGCTTCATGACCCTGATATGGCAGTAACTGCAATCCCTAAAGCTATGGAATCAAAAACTATTTAGGCTATGGGACCAAAAACATTTTTCCAAATATGATAAACTGATATAAACTGATTCAAGAAGTTCAACAAACTCGAAGTACAACAAACATAATGAAAACTATTGGGGGGATCAAAATATACAGTGAACATTAAAATAAAGTGTGTTTATAAGGTGTGATAATAAAACAGTGAATGCTGCTGCTGAGTGATAGCCAAAGGAAGGACAGGCTTGTAAAAACATGATGGAGTGTTCCCATCCACCTTCTTCATTGGATGTGACACTGTGCAACTTGTGGCTCTTCCAAAAAGTCACAATGACCACAAAAGGTAAACATTCTACATTGATCATGAAAGAGGACTTTCAAAATTACTTTATAAAGTGACAAAATGATGGAATAAGTTTGTTTAAAAGCAAGGGGAATTATTTTAAAGGGATTAATTGCAATATGTCCTTAATTGTAAAACAATTTTTAAATTTAAATAATCACTTCTATTATACTCCATACACCAAAGTGTATCATAATCAAAGTTGCTTAAAACCAGTTATAAGGAGAAAATTCTAACAGCAACTTGAGAAAAAAAGATACATTATATACAGAGAAACAAAGATATGATGACAGCAGACTTCTCAAAGAAAACTATGGAGCAACATTGGGTGGGGATACCAGGGATTGAACTCACGACCTCGTGCTTGCCAGGCAGGTGCTTATGCCGCTGAGCTAAATCCCCAGCCCTCTGGAGCAACATTTTTAAAAGACTAGGGGACCCTGGGCATGATGGCATGCACCCGTAATCTCACCACTCAAGAAGTTGAGGCAGAAGGATCGCCACCAAGTTCAAGGTTAGCCTGTACTACAAAGTGAGACACGGTCTCAAAAAAAAGAAAAAAAATCTATCAATCAAAGAAGGCAGGCAGGCAGGGAGGACGGATGGACAGACAGATGAAAGAGGAGAAAAAACCTTATCAAGGTAAAATTTTACTTCCAGAAAGTTATCTTTCAAAAATGAAAGTGAAAGAAAATCTTTATCAGTCATATGTTGGCTGTCTAATCAGTTACATTTGAATTTAAATCTTCCTTCTGTCTCTTACTGGCTTGGTGACTAAGAACAAGTTATTATTTTTATTAAATTTTTTGCTATTAAGTGCTTACTATAAATAGGTCATTCATTATGCCAAATGCTTAATGTATACAGAACCTCATAAATTCTCACAGTTCAGAAAGACACTTATTATCCCCATTTTACAGACACATTAGACTTTAAATCTACATTGACTGAACCCAAACCCCATGCTCTTCACCAATGCATACCATATTATTGGTATATGGCATCTTCTGTTTGTAAAATAAAATTCGTAACAGGTATTTCACAGAATGCCCATGAGCACTGAGACAACACGTTTGCTCCTCTACCCAATGCTCAACAGAGTCATCACCAAGTAAATGGGTGCTGCTGTTACCATACAGTCATACTTACCATACATCTCATCTTCCAACCCATGAACAAATGCTCCGCAAGCTCCTGACTCAATTAAGTTCACAGCTCCTGTATCTATTTCTTCCTTGGGGGCATCGTCTCCCCATTTCCTGCCACTGGAGAACTCCCCTGAACTGTAAAGCTCCTTGGCACGCTCATGTGCAGTTCGTTTCCGCTGTAAAAGACAACAACAATTAGCACTCACAAAAGGCTCCTGAGGGAACACTACAGTGTACCATGGATACAAGAGGACACAGGAAATAAAACTGTCCTCTAGAGTTACAATTTTTAAAAATTACTTAATATTAGGCCAGGGCATGTTGGTGCATGCCTGTAATCCCAGCACTTGGGAGGCTGAAGCAAAAGGACCACTGCAGGTTTGAAGACAGCCTGGGCTACAAAGTGAGTTCAAGACCAGTCTGAACTGCAGAGCAAAAAATATATAAAAAATTTTTAAAAATATAGTTCAAAGCAGACAAATGATAATTCCAATTTTTTTTTTTTTTTCTGATAATGTCTCACTTTGCAGCTCAGGATGGCCCTGAACTCTTTATATACCCCAGACCGGCCTCAGGCTCATGGCAATCCCAGCCTACCAAGTGCTGGGATTATAGGCATGTGCCACCACAGCTGGCACCAATTCAATTTAAAATAAGATAAATGGTTCACAAGTTTGTAATATTTTTCAATAGCCTAATAAAGGGGGCAAAGATAGCTATAGGTTGTGGTGATCAAGCAGGTGGTCATGTTTGCCACAACAACAACATAGGAAAGGTCGAGCAAGCGAGGCAAACAGTAGCATGCGCTTCCAAACACTACCTCAGGTATACTGACAAGCTTTTCCATCTCATTAAAATTCTAAAGTCTCTCTATGGCAAAACTGTACTCTACTGGAACAACACAGTGCTCATCTTCTATCAATCTCTTGACAATGATGGTTCTCGTCTTGAATGAATGAACTGGCACTCTGCTTCGTTTATCCACCTCTTATGAATCTTCTCAGTGTGAGCCCATAACTCATGGCTTATCACCTCAGGGACTTTGATGAGACAGATACCTCACCTAAAAATATGCAGGTCACATCTAACAATAAAGTGTGTATCTTGCAATACAGCTTGAAAACCCATGTGCTACCCATCCCTCCCCATTCCCCATAAGCATTTCCATCTTTACACTCCACCAAACCTTATAAGGCAAAATAAATCACTTAAGTAATTCTATCATATCACAGCAATGCCTTTTAGGATCATCATATGGCAATGTCTCATAAAGCAAAGATGTCAACTACTGACCATTTTGAAAATTTATCTTATGAGGGGCCAGGGGTTTAGCTCAGAGGCGTAAGTGCCTGCCTGGCAAACACGAAGTTGTGAGTTCAAGTCCCCATACAAAAAAAAAAAAAAAAAGAAAAAGAAAAGAAAAGAGAAAGAAAATTTATCTAATGGGATAATTCATAATCAGAAAAAGAGCTAATAGGCATGAGATGATACTCTGATTTACAAGGGTAGAAAAATTAGAATATAAATACAGTGAAAGAACTTACATAACTACTTAAAATGTTATGCAATCCTTTGTAAAAATGTTACATATGAAGTCATGAAGTCATCATAGAAAAAAGTGCATAATATAGTGGTAATTGTAAAAAGTAGATTATATATAAAATCATCTGTATATAATTCAATGACTAATGCATACACAGAAAGAAAAGAAAAGAAAAGAAAAGAAAAGAAAAGAAAAGAAAAGAAAAGAAAAGAAAAGAAAAAAGAAAAGAGAGAAAGAGAGAGAACTGAGTGCTCTTCCCATGAGCCAGACAGTGCAAAGGCTGGGAGACAAGAAGAGCCAAGCCCCACCTTCCCCACCCACCTCCCTGCCCAGTAAGCTACTGTTAACTCAGAGGAACACAGACTGAGTTGATACCAACTGAGGTACAAAAACAATTTAATGTCTATATTGTTTGATTGACTTTGCAGGCCTAAAGCTGATAGTCTGAGCATCTACTGAGAGGATAATAATACACAATATACAACTATAGGGAATTTTCTTCTGTCTTGTTTTTGAAAACAAATAATGTTGTCACTGTTTTGTTTTGCTCTGTTTAATGTTTTGCTTTATTCAATGTTTTGTTTTGATTGGTCTTATTCTGTTCTCTTATTATTTTATTATGTCTATTGGTATGGACAGCAATTTTGAAGATAAAAAGAAGCATTATGGTAGCAATGGTTGATTTCTTATTACCCCATTTTGAAGTCCTGTATCAATTTCACTGTTTTGTTTTGATTGGCTTTATTCTGTTTCATTTTGTTTGGTTTTATTCTCTTTAAGGTAAAAATAAAGAAAAAATAAAGAAAAGAACTGAAAGAAATTTACCAGAATGAACAAAGTCACTGTATTAGAGTAGTAGGAATATGATTTATTTCCCCCTTTCCTCTATGAAAAAGTTCTATAACTCTTTATCACTTTTATAATTTATAAAATTAAGGTACTAACAATGAATGTACTTATAATCTTTTCAGTCATATTTGGTTCTGCCAACCATGTTAAGAGATCATCAAATCAAAGCCTGCAGACTTTCCACAGACACATTTGTTACTGTTCAGAGAGAGGATTTACATTCATTCTTTAATGGAAACTGTTGCTGAAAAGAAGTCCAAACAGGGAAAATAATTTCACAAAATGAAACTGGATCTTTGTAGTTTCTAGTAAACAGAAAATTAATCTTGTCTTTTCTTTGTAAAACATTACCTCTGCAAAGGATTAAAATTACAATATAAAACTTAGCCAGGCATAGCAGTGCACACTGGAATCCCACGCACTTAGGAGGCTGAGGTAGGAGGACTGCCACAAATTCAAGACTAGACTAGGCTACAAAATAAGTTCAAGGCCAGTCTGAACTGCATAGTGAAACCAAAAGCCTGTCGCAAAAAGACTATGGAGTTTGGGGATTTAGCTCAGCAGCATAAGCACCTGTCTGGCAAGAATAAATAAAACTCAGTCACCAGGCATGGTGGCAAGCACCTGTAATTCCAGCACTCATGAGGCTAGGGCAGGAGGATCACAGGGAGTTCAAGGCTAGCGTGGGCTATATGAGCAAGTTCAAGGTCAGCCCTACACAGTGAGCCCATCTCAAACAAAAATAAAAACAAAAACAACTCAATGAAATGGCTTGTAATTTGGTTCGAGCTGCTAAAATTTTAAATTAGTGTAATCAAGTAACCTCAGATTAACATAACAAATGCATGAGCAGCTAAATTATATCAACATAACTCAGTATACAGCTACACTGATACTGGTTACAGTACCCAGTTTAAACAACAAAAAATTCAAATTACCCTCAGATCTGACATCAGTTTCTTGTCAAGCGTCTGCTCCAAGAAATGAGAACTGACTTGTTCCATAGACCCCTATAAAAAGAAAGAATCCAGAGCATATTAAACAACTTCAGTGTTTTGAACATTATCTTAATACTCAAAGTTTGTAACCAACTTAAACCTATAAAGATAGAAAAGATGTCTATGGGTTCCAAACCATCAGGAATAAAAATTTTTTAAGAAATAGCAACAGCATTAATCATTGCTGCTAACACCTAAACATAGCTTACTATGAGCCAAAGCACTGTTTGAAAAGTCATAAATACTTACATATAAACTCAATCTTCATTATAGCCCAATGAAGTAAATATTATTATTAGTACTGCTTTATCTAGCAATCATTTAATTATATGACTACTACTACAAAGAGAAAAAAATACAAAATAAAAAGACATCAATTCAAACCAGAAACTTTTAACCTGCTAGAAGACAAAACGGGTAAAACTCTTGAGGTCACAGGCCTGACTTTCTGAACAGAAACCCAGAAGCACAGAAAATAGTTCCAACAATCAACAAATGGAATTGTATCAAATTAAAAAAGTTCTGTACAGCAAAAGAAACAACCAACAGAAAGAAAACCTACAGATTGAGAAAATATTTTTTTGAGAAAATATTTTTGAAAGCAATTCTTCAGACAAAAGATTTTCATTTAGAATATGTAAAGAAAAAAAATCCCCTAAAAGATCCAATCAAAAAATGTGCAAGCAAAATAAACAGATACTTTCCAGAAGTACAAATGGCCAATAAATACATGAAGAAATGCTCAGCATCATAGGCCATTAGAGAAACACAAATTAAAACAATGCTGAGGTTCATCTTATCCTAGAAAAAATGGTCATCATCAAGAAATCAAATAATAAATGCTGAAGAGGCTGCAGGGAAAATGAAACCCTTCTACACTACATTGTTGGTAGAATTTTAAACTAGTACAACCACTATGGAAATCCATTTGACCCAGCTTTCCCCTTCTATCTTCTCAAGAGTTAAAGACATAGTGTAGTGATACAAACATACTCATGATTACAGTAGCACAATTCATAATCACCAAATCTTGGAAGCAGCTTATCAAAAGATAAATGAATAAAGTCTATCAAAAGATAAATGGATAAAGAAAATGTGGTATTCACACATAATAGAGTAGTACTCTGCCGTAAAGAAAGATAAATGTGGGTTGGGGATATAGCTGGGTGGCACAAATGTGAGGTCCTGAGTTCAATTTCTGGTACCAAAAAAAAAAAAAAAGTCATTTGTAGGACAATAGATGCAGTGAAGACTAAAATGTCAAGTGAAATAAATCAGACACACAGATTTCATTTTTATATAGTTTCTCTTATATGAGAAACCCAGAGTAAAAATAAACAACAAAATAAAAGATAGATAATAGGAAGTAGGAAGATAGGTATTTCTCAAAGGAGGAGGAGGTCAAAGGAGGAGGATGTGGGGAGAAAAGGGAGGGATTTAAAATGAAAAAAAAAAAAAGGCACTGGGGGGCTAGGAATTTAGCTCAGAGGCATAAAGTGCCACCTGACAATTGTGAGGTCGTGAGTTCAATCTCCTGTACCACAAAAAAAAGGGAATTGGGATGCGTTATGTACATGGACCAACATCACACAATGAATGTAAACATTATATACTGTACAAAAATAAAAACATTATATACATGTACAAAAATAGAAAAGGAAAGGGATAAGATGGATAGAGAGGAGAGGGAAGGAAGGGAAAAGGAACAAAAAAAGGAATGAAAATGTGTATTATGCACGTACCAACTCCACACAAGGAATGTAAACTATGTACTACACACATGTACTCATAAGCTTAAAAAAAAAATTTAAGGGGATCAACTCTATAGTTGATCTCACAGACTAGTGAAGAAAAGTGACAAAGTGCATCAAGGTATGTAATACATGTTTATAAAGGAAGCTGTGAGAACTAACAAGAAAGTGGGGTTAGGGAAAGGAATATTTGGGGAACCAGAATCACAAAACAAATGCATAAAAAAGATAATGCCACGTGAGAAACATTTAGTGGTTTTATGGTTGAAACACAGAACAGGATATCAAAAATGAGGCAAGACAGATGGGTAGGAATCAGATTTCAAAAAGCTTTGGCAGATGTTAAGTTCAGGTTGAGAGATTAGATAAATTGCTTGTTTCAAGTAAGGGATAACATACATTTATACCTCATAATACTTGTCTTGTAGCAGTGTGGCTAATGAAAGTAGAGACCAGTATAACAGTCCATAAAAGTAGGTCCTAGACATTCTAAAAGAATATATTTGTACCATTCTGTCATGTTAATATAAACAGGAAAATGCTTATACAATCTCAGATCTTTTCTCCAAACACATTTTCCATAGGAAATATTTTCTTTGGGAATACCTTTGCCCAAACTAATCCTTTCCATAAACACATTTTCCATAGGAAATATTTTCTTTGGGAATACCTTTGCCCAAACTAATCCTTTCCAAAATAACTGTGTTATTTTGACTAAAATAGTTTTAAAACAACTTTTTGTTATCTCTACATGTTACAATTGTTTGCCACATAGATCCAAGCCAATATCAAATCTAATGTTTATTTTTTATCCAAATATCAATTTTGTAAGGGTTTTGGGATGTGTTTGCTTGTAGTGCTAGAGATTCAATCCAGGGTTCTCATAACACAGTAAGTGCTCTAACACTAAGTTATATTCACAGCCCAAGAAATACAAATTTTTAAGATCTCTAAAATTTTTCTGTAATAATACCACCAACATTTAGCAATTAGCTTTCTGGGGAACTTCCTGAGGGGACACCATTCAAATTTGAGCCTCAATTACACATCACTTGGAAATTACCTAAAATATTTAAGCTCACTTACTTGCTTTTCTTTTTTTCTTTCTTTTTCTTTTTCTACAGCACTGGGGATTAAGCTAGCCCATATTTTATTCTGAGACACACTTAAGGCTGTTCTTGAAATTCTGACCTTTTTGCCCCTGCCTCCTAAGTAACTATAATTACAGAAATGGCCCACTGTATACAAACAAGCTTTTTTTCCCTTTCTTTTTCTGTTTTCTTGAGACACTGTCTCATTACAGAGACTTAGGCTGGCCTCAAAGGCATGATCCTCCTGCTTCAATCTCCCAAGTATGAACTTTCCATTTTAAATCCACAAAGGCCAAGTACTATAACAGAGTAAGTCACTTGGAAAATGCAAGATTTTCTAAATTAGTATGGATCCAGCAGAAATGCAGAAAAGACAGAATTAGATGTCAAGGAGGGTAGAACTTACATGATCTAATGAGCCAATGGATAAAAGATGTAGAAAAAATTCCTACTAGATGTGGTAGTACATGTTTATAATCCCAGCACTTAGGAGGCTGAGGCAGGAGGATCACTGCAAATTCAAGGCCAGCCTGGGCTTACATAGTAAAAAAAAGGCCAGCCTCAACTACATATGAAACCCTATCTTAAAAAAAAAAAAAAAAAAAACATGTGGAGCATGATAGCACATGCCCATAGTCCCCATCAGGAGTTGAGGTGAAAGGGTCACTGTGAGTTCGAGACAAGCCTGGGGTACAACGTGAACTCAAGGTCAGCCTGAACTGCACAGCAAAACCCTGTGTCAAAAAAGACAAATAAATACAATTTTTTAAAAAAAACTCAGGTGTGATTGTATAAGCCAATAACCCCAATACTCAGGAGGCTTAGGCAGGAGGATTCTCTGCAAGATCCAGGCCAGCCTGGGCTACGAAGTGAGTTTAAGGCCAGCTTGAACTGCATAGGAGAGCCTGTTTCAAAATAAACCCAAAAAAAAAAAAAAATCTAAATTTCTCTAGTCCATGACTTAGTAGATAATAGCATCATTAATGAAATGTAAGAGATACAGATAAATCAAGAAAGATTCAGAGTTCATCATAAAATGTAGCAATCAACATATCTACATTCCTGTCTATTTTAATCAAGGAAAGATGGTGCCTCTCCAATTCTATAACTACCACTACTTATCAACCTAAATTTAAAACAGTAAGAAAATTGTTTCACTGGAGAGCTTCATAAATTGTCTGTGAAACATGCTATTTAACAAACCAGTAACAAATACACTTTGAAAACAAAAAGTGCTCCATTAACACAAATAACATTAATCCCTGCACATTTTCTTTATTCTAGTATTAAGGCCTCTAACTTCTATCTAATTAGATGATTAAAGGAGAAGCAAAAAAACTAAAATGGAATAGTACTTAGGTATAAAGCTGCCCCTGAATAGGACAGCCACATTTGCCTTAGGAAAGTTCAGTCCTTAGCAGATTCACTGGCACAGAAGCCTAGGACAGCCTGAAACTGTTTGATCAAAAACTTCTAGTTATTTACAAATAGTGATTAATCCCTTAATGAATGAGAGAAATTCAACACCCTAAGAGAAAAATCACTGAACTAAAAACCACACCATAGACAGAATTTCAAAGTCTTGACTATATTCTGAATAGTTGTATGGATCCACAAGAAAACAAAATTTTTCATCCCTCTAAGGCAGTTATAAATGGCCAAAAGTCAATCTTTGTCACATGGTTTTGAATTTTCTGACACAATCTATACCTGAAATTTTTTCATCCTGCTGTAAGACAAGAATGGCAACTATTCTCTTTTGTGTGTATGTGCATGATAGACTTGTCTAACACATTTTCATTTCACTGAACCTGGTTTCTCCTTTCCTCTCGAGCTTTACCTTGTCGCACATCCCTCATGAGGAATATTCATCCCCCTGCCACCCACTAGTTCAGCATGATATTGTAGTTTAGGATAACAGTACTCATACTACCATACTGTTTCTATATCTCTGCTCATATTTTTTCTTTCCCTACTGTTATATCTAACTCACACTAACCCTTTAACAGTTCAGACCACGAACACACACACACACAGGACTTCTGTGGTTGTAGTTAGTACTCTTTCTATGAGTACTAGGTACTATATTCACTGATTACCTATTTCAGGCTACCAGACTATCAATCCTTGAGACCAGAGACTATGCTAAGTATTTATGGATTTACTGAACATGTGATCTAAAGCTCATACACATAATTCAAATAGTTACATATATAGTTCACCTAATCACAGTTTTAGCAAATGGAGAGCTGGAGCAGACAGTTAAACTCTTAGCTTGCACAGAGGAACTAGTAAACCAAGTAGGACCCTAACTGCCCATCTGCTGCCCCAGCATATAACTGGATGGACCTCACTAGAAAGGGGTTCTATCTAGGCTTCAAATCATGAAATCTAAAGTTCAATCTATCATTTACTACCTATGTGGCCTTACACAAATTATATAACTTTCCTAAATCCATTTTCTTACCTATAAAATGAATAATACATCTACCTCTTAGAGTTTAAAAGGATTAGTGTATGTGCTGCCGAAGCGAGCACAAGAGTTTAAAAGGATTAAAAATCACTTAGAAACAGTATGTCTACAAGTATATGTGTATATGCATATAGAAATGTGTGCCCTCCATATACAAAAATGTGTGAGGCTGACTTTAGCAGCCTAGTTTAGTAAACTAGCGAGTCTATTAATGTTACTAGTAAGATTAGATTTTAATTACCTTTTTTTGGCTGGTGCTGGGGACTACCCAAAGCCTGGAGTATGCAAGCACAGCACAACAAAACTATATCCTTAGACCTATTAATTACTTTAAATACAAGCACAATTGCTCATAAAAGTCAGAGCTTTTCAAATTTAAAATTAAATTATAACATGAAGCATTCGACTCAAATTAGTCATCCAAGTAGTAATCCTTTCAATGTACCATTCATTATGCATACTTCATACTTAAATGAAATTTAAATCCAATGGAGTACAAAACAAAACTGTGAATAATCCTGCCTTAAGGATTACTTTTCTAAATTACTACTGAAGGGAAAATAAAGATTAAATTGTTTCTGTAAAACACATTCCCTTCCCTCACAAAACTCATCGCAGATGCTCAGTAAATGCCAAATGAAAGACTGTTCCAAATTTTAAAACATTCATGCTGGACGTACAGCTTACTAGTAGAACTTATGCTTAGCATACACAAAGCCCTAGGTTCATTCCCAACACCAAAAACTAAAAACATTCAGAAACCAACACAGTTTAAATCCAAAATGAAAATCAAAGACAACTAGCTTATTTAAACTCTGTATTATTACAGACAAACAATATAATCTATACCCAAAAATACTGAAATCATCTATATATATTCCTTATTAATCCAAGAAAATGCTTTCCATACGTTTCAGTAATGAAACTCATAAATACTGGTCATAGAACTAAAACTATCAGGGGATCTATTCCTTGTACAATCAGATCCAAATCATTCAGCCAACAATTCCATCAAGAGTGGCAGAGCTATCTATGGGTCCTCAAATGAGAAATGTTCAAAAACAACTTTAGGCCCAGTGTAGTGGCTCATACATGTAATCCCAACACTTGGGAGGCTGAAGCAGAAGGACCACTGAGGGTTTGAGACCAGTCTGGGCTACCAAGTAAGTTCAAGGCCAGCCTGAACAGCATAGAAAAACCCTGTCTCGAAAAGACAAAACCAGTTGGACCTTGGGGCGCTGGGAAAACAGGCAGCCACCAGCATGCCACTCTGGTAAGTGGCTGTGGATTGGCAAGCTGGGGGCTGCCCCAGGGCGAGAACCATATCAGCATTTCCTGAGATCCGCGAAGCGCCATGTTGGACCTTGGGGTGCTGGGTAAACGAGCAGACAGTTCACCCCTCTGATGGGCAGATGTGAGCCTACCAGCATGCGGGCTAAGAATCAAACATCCACACACACCCCCCAGCAGGTGAGAGCTGGAGATCTGAGCATGTCTTGTGAGTTTAACTATATGCGATATAGCAAATAAGGGGGATTTTCTTCGGCCATCTCTTTGAGGGCAAATATTTTTATCTCTGTTTTGCTCTGTTTCGATCAATGGTATTGTTCTATTCAATATTCTGTTCTTGTAATTTCAGTATTTCCTTTAATACTGCTCTGCCTGATTGAAGGAACAACTACTGTGAAGAAAACCAGATGTACTATTGTGCCTATTGCTTTTGTCCCGGTGGCCTGCTGTGAGGTTCTGTGGCAATTTCACTGCACTGCCTCAGTTGGCTATGTCCTGTCTTATTCTGCTGTATTTTACTACCTTCAAAATAAAATAAATAAATAAAATAAAAAATAATAATAAATAAGAAAAAAAATTTTTAAAAAGTAAATAACAACAGCAAAACAGATCAGTAAGGTACTGAGCAACCTGAAACATGTATAACTAAAAAGATAATAGACTTAAAAAGCAAAAGGAGGAAAAGCAGGTGCTCTAAAGGATGTAACTGCATGTATATTTAAGGATGTAGGAATGATAATTATGTTGCTAAGTTTTTGTTGGATCAGAGAACAGAGCTGTTTGCAGCCTCACTGTTTGAATGTCTATTTGGTATGCTTTGATTTTGTTAACTTGAACAACTACATCCAGGAAGACAATATGTAATGTATCAACTAGCGATTTCTTACTGTTCATTTTTTTTTTAAATTCTGTATTGTTTCTACCCTTTTTTTTCTGTTTTGCTTTATTTTTCCCCTTTCTTTAAATAAAATTTTTTTAAAAATTAAAAAAAAAAGACAAAACCAACTCTGTAAAATAAAAAAAATAAAATGAAAAAAAAAAAAAAAGACAAAACCAAAACCAACCTCAGGTTTTCTTGCTTTTGATAGATACAAATTTTTACATATGCTCACATATACATATATATCTCAATCTCTCACTTACCTAGTATAGTTCTCTATAATTTATAAACATTTTCATAGTTTCTGATTTGAGTATCATAATCACCCTATGAAGCAGAGATGAGAGATATCAGAGCTCCACTTAACAGATAGGAAATTGAATCTAAAATAAGCTATCAGGCAAATACTCTTTCTATTATAAAATAACTTTATCCACTTTTTAAATGTGCAACAAATCCTTGAAGGCAAGAGAACAGGAAAGAGGCCGAGCATGTTTTGCTTTGAGTTTAAGGCCAGCCTGGGATACAAAGTGAGTTCAAGGCCAGCCAGGACTACAGAGTGAGACCCTGTCACTAAAAGACACACACCAAAAAAAGGACAGTAAAGAAAGTATCAGGCCAGCATGAAGTCATGAGTCCAATTCCCAGTACCAAAAAAAAGGAAAGTATCAGGCCCAGAATCAGATTAAGGTACGAATCTTATTTTACAACCTTCTATCTATATAAGCAGAATAATTTATTTCTCAGTCTCAGTTTTCTCATATGGAAAATGGAGATAATAGCATCTATATTCAAGGATTACTATGAAGAGTAAATGAGAAAATGTGGGTAAAGGGCATCCTTGCAAAGAATTTAAGCTATAATGGGTCCTTTGTAAATAGAAATGGCTATTTTTTATCATTTTTCTTTTCTTCAAAGCCTTGGATATCTCATGCTAATAAGGTTCTTTCCAATTCTAAAAAGATTATTTCTCTACTGAAAAGTAAAATATTTCTTTCTGTATTAAATTCTGGGATTTCTAAACATGACTCACACCTGATTCCAAAAACGTCTGAAAACCTGAATAGATAACACATTCACTAGAGAAAATATAACTTACCAATAGCTTTGCAGCTTGAACTCGAACCACCCAGGAACCATCACTGACCATGTGACAGATTTTTCCAAATGCATCATCAACTAAGCGAATTTCTTCATTAGAGGAAGGGATGGGGACAATGCTAAATTAAAAGGGAAGAAACCACACATGACAAATGAGCCAAGGCTGCAAATGACCAATGAGAAGCAATACACAGGGAATGACAATGTAATCACTCAAATCTTAAAATGATACAAGTTCTGGCATAAATAAATCACCCTGGGAGTATAAGCCAACCCTATTAGTTGCACTGCAAATTCTCAGTCTCTTAAATAAAAGTGTATTACCTCTCCAAAGCTACAGATATTTATGAAGAAATCAAGAATTTGGGGCTGGGAGTGTAGCTCAGTGATATGCCACATGCCTCGTGTGTGAACACATTAAGGAAAAAAAAAAACAGAAATCTAGTTATCACAGTATTTTATAACCTTACATCTATTATCTCTTGTAACTGAACTATTGTTAATGTAGATCTCAGAATAAATCAATATAAAGATACTTCCAAATGTTTCTAAAAGAGACAATTTCAGTTAGGTTATGCGTATTATGTGTGTGCACATAAATGCACACAGGTACTTAAGTCCTTAAAAAAAAAAAACCTATAAATGGAGCCTATTCTATACATGGATTTATTATCTCATTCTGGTTTTCAGATCTTAGAAGACAGTTTAAGGAAAAGGACCAGATATATTAATTTCCAGAGATTGTGTTTTCCCGCTACGCCACACTGCTTTCCAGAAATCTAACCACTTTTTCTCTGGAGGTGGCTATTTGCGTGGTGGAAGGAGAGAAAAATGGCGTAGCAATGAACAAAAGTCAGTTTATACCCACACTGACCTTTCAGGATAGAGCTGACTGACAACCCAGATAAGCTGGACTGCAGCACTGCGCACTTGCTCGTAGTCATCAGAGAGCAACTTGCATGCCTGAAAAGGATTCCAAAAGTTTATCAGTTCTGGGCTGGGGATTTAGCTAGGCAGCACAGCACCGGCCTGGCAAGCACAGGGTCCTGAGTTTGATTCCCAGTACCAAAAAAAAGTTTATCAGTTCTGTCTTTCCAGGAGATGTCAAAATGCTTTCAAAATAAAGATTGGGTGACTGGGTAAGGATATCAACTAAAATACATCTGGGTGGTTTTAACTTGGCCCCTGTCAGTTACTCTGGGAGTCACTCTATCACTCTCCTATCCCATATCTGAAAGCAGAACCACAGGCTAACAGATACTTAGAATTGCATCAAGCCTAGCTAAGCCCACTGGCAGATTATAGTATTGCTCTCATAGATGGAATCACCAAGCATGGTTTTTTTCCCATCTATAAAATCAAGCACAAATTTCTATTCATTTTGGTTTGAAAGCACTGGATTGTTTCAACCTATTCACTCTTTCTGAATATCCCCTCTCCCGCTAGATAATAATGACTCTAAATATCTACCTCCAGCTCAGATTTCTCCTGAGCTCCAGACCTTTATGACTATCAATGGCCTGGAACTCTCTTCATGAATGTCCCGTCAACCTTTCAAACTCAGTATTACCAAAACTGAATGAAACCAAATTCCACCATATTCTGTATCTCGATTCCCCTATCACTCTCACTTCACTATTTTGAGACCCTTAATATTGCTTGCCTACAATACATAACATAGTCTTATGGCACCAAGCATCCAAATCAGCTGAATAACTTTTTAATGCATTTCAATCCTTCCTCTCCAAGTAGCATTTAGTTACTTGGCTCCCCACATCATTTTCCTATAGGAAGAAAAGGTGACAGTCACATAAACACAAGCAATCTGGACCTTTCTACTTCATCTTGTGAAACAATAAATTTGCTTTACAAGTCACAAAGATTAGTTAACTATGATCTTCCCCTGAGAGATAAAATTACAATATAGACTAACAAAATCTGATCTCTGAGCATGGGTTTGGATTATCTATCACTAGATTCATTCAATTATTATACTATTTATCATTAGGTTCATTTAATTATTCTCTAAAAATACAACCTTCTAAGGCTTTTGGGCTAGGCTGCCAATCAGCTTTTCCACAATTTCTGCCATTCTTTGGAATACTACTACATTCATGTGACACTTTTTCATACAATCCTATGGTCATGGTCAGTTCCTGTAAAAAAACTAGTTTACAAAATATGCTGCTCAACACTGATGGACATGTTTTGAAACTTTGTTGTAGCTTTTTCTTTTTTTTTTAATCCTTGAAATAAAAATGGATTTGGTGGGGTGAGACAAAAACAAAGTATAGTGCCCAAAGCTGACTTTATGTAGGCCCAACCAAAGCACAATCAGCAAGACTACCATTTTCTTTTTTCTAATCATTCTGTTTTTCTTCAAGCCCACAGCAGTCTACAGTATTGCTATAATCTTCATAAAAATCTTCTTCACATGCTTTAATGCTATTCAATTACGTATCTTTTTCTTCCTGAAAAGTATGCTTTGGTTATGACGCACATTAATCCCCACTAATATATATGGTCATTATTCTTCAGCTAAAATTCTTATGTTTTCAAATTCAGAGAACCAGTGTGACCCCTCCCAACTTTATGATACTTCCTCCCTCCCAGATGATAATCAATTAAAGTACCTGATTATAAACTGTTTGGTGTAATTTCAGTCCTCTTTCATGGAGCTGCAACTACATAATGAACATATACAGTTAAGTATTTGTAAAATAAATCAGTATTTCCAAAGTTTCCCCTTGATCTCAGATATTTTCCCACATTACATCATAATATGGTAACCTCTCAGCCATAGTCAGTGCTATAAGTAAGAAACGTGGTCAAAGATTTTCAGTGTAAGTACCCAAGCATTTAATAAATCTAATCAAATCTAACCCCGACTATCCCAAAGGTGTAAGAAAAATATGAAATAGTGGCAAGACAGCCAAGAGAGAGGGCTAGGAGTATAGCCCAATGGTAAAACATTTGCCTACCATGACAAGGCCATGGATTCAATCTCCAGAACTCAAGGGAATAAAAAAAACAAAAGGCTAACGGTGGTATATGTCAATATTCTCAGGACTTGAGAGCCTGAGGTAGGGGGATCATGATTTTGAGCTCTTCCTGATACCCTGTTTCAAAAAAAAAAAAAAAAAAAATGGCCAAGAAAAAAATTGTTAAATGATTACTACCACTTACTCCTAAATAGCACCCTCTTCTTATAACTTTCATCTACATGTCTGCAACATGCATGATACAACCAATACCTATACCAAGTGACATTTCTTACTGTTGGGAAGAGAAATAGAGGAGGAATTTGACTTGGTATCATATTATAAAAGGTATATACCCAAGAGTGGTAGTATATAGCACTGTAGTTATAGCACTCTGGGAGTCTGAGGGAGAAGGGTAGCAAATTCAAACCCAGCCTGAGCAATCTAGTGAGACCCTATCTCAACGTAAAGATAAAAAGGCCTGAGGATATAACTCAATCTAAAGGCCCAGATTTCCATTCCTAGTACTGGGGGGCAAAAAGGTACAGCTTATACATCTGTCAGTGATAAAGAAGAAAGCTACCAGAGAAAGTGTACTTATTATACAGGAATATGTTATCTTTTAGTTCTGTGAGTCTACCACCAACACCTTCCTAAAAGTACAAATCAGGTGTATGCTGGGGGATCTGGAATGTCTCCATGATAGCACTAGCCATGAATTTTTTTTAAAAAAAGTACCACTAGTAGTGGCACATGTCCATATTCCCAGCTACTGAAAAAGTAGAGGCAGGAGGATCACTTGAGAGTCAAGATCCTCAGGGCCAGCCTAGACAACATAGCAAGATCTCATCTCTTCAAAAAAGAAAAAAAGGAAGCGAAGCGAAGCGAAGCGAAGCGAAGCGAAGCGAAGCGAAGAGGAGGGGAGGGGAGGGGAGAGCAGAGGAGAGCAGAGGAGAGCAGAGGA
>PVLA01015231.1:0-26335 GCA_004027455.1 Hydrochoerus hydrochaeris | reverse complement strand
TAATGAGATACCAGTTGTTAATTCTTTGAAGTATTTCCCATGTAGTTTGGTTTTGGTTCATGAACTCTCAGCTTACTCCTATGGTCCTTGAGATTTCCACTTATTTTGTTTTCCAGTAGGTTTAGTGTTTCTGCCTTAATATTTAGATCTTTGATACATTTTGATTTTAGTTTAGTGCGTGGTAATAGGCATGAGTTTAATTTAAGTCTTTAGCATGTAGAAAGCCAGTTTTTCCAACAGCACTTATTAAAGAGGCTATATTTTTCCCCAGTAAACATGTTTAGCCCCTTTGTCAAAGATAAGTTGGTTGAGTATGCCTGTAGCTGTTTCTGTATCTTCAGTTCTGTTCCACTGATCCTCGGGTCTGGCTTTTTTTTTTTTTTTGCCGGTACCACGCTGTTTTTATTATAGCAGCTTTGTGGTATAATTTCAAATCTGGGATTGTGATGTGATGCTTCTTGCTTTGCCTTTGTTGTCCAGGATTCTTTGTTATTCTTGGTCTCTTATGGTTCCATATGAATTTTAAGAATATTTTCTATAGATCTGTGTGTCATGCTAATGGTATTATGATTTGCTTTGCATTAAATCTGTATAACAGTCTTGGGAATATGGCCATTCTCCTATCATTAGTTCTCCCTATCCATGAACAAGGGATATCTTTCTATTTTCTGAATTCCTCTTGAATTTGTTTTTCAGAGGACTATAATTTTTGATGTATAAATCCTTTGTTAGGTTGTTTCCTAAGTATTCCACTTTTTTGATCTTATCACGAAGGATGTGGTTTCATTAATTTCCCTCTCAGTGAGTTTTTTTTTTTGTGTGTGTGTGTGTATACAGGAATGCTATTGACTTTTGAGTACTGACTTTGTACCCAGCTACACTGCTGAATTGGCTTATAGGCTTCTTCTAGACAGAAGCCTGTTAGTGGCATTTTTTGTGTCCTCTACATAGAGCATCTTATCATCTGTGAATAATGATAATTTACTTTCTTCCTTTCCTATCTTGATTCTTTTATTTATCTCTCTTGTCTAATTTCTCTGGCTAATGTTTCCAGAACTATGTTAAATAGGGCAGTGATAGTAGGCAGTCTTGTCTTGTTCCTCATTTTAGAGTGGAAACTTTCAGGTTTTGACCATGTAGTGTGATATTGGCTGTTGGTTTATCATAGATGACTTTGAAATTGCAGTAAAGACTAGTTATTCTGGTGTTTTCTAGGGTTTTTACCATGAATGAATGTTGGACTTCATCAAAAGCTTTTCTGCATCTATTGAGATGATCATATGATTTTTTGTCTTTAGCTCTGTTATTATGGTGTATTACATTTATTTATCCATGTATGTTGAACCATCCCTGCACTCCTGGAATGAATCTCACTTGGTCATGGTATATAATCTTCTTGATGATTTGCTGCATTCTATTTGCTATTTTGAGTATTTTTGCATCTATGTTCATTAGAGTGATTGGCTTGTAATTTTATTTTTTGTTTGGATCTTTTTCTGGTTTTGATATCAGGGTAATATTTACCTCCAAGAATGAATTAGGGAGAATTACTTCCCTTTCAATTTCATTAGAGTTTGAGGAGTACTGGTGCTAAATCAAGTTGAATTTTTTTTTTGTAGGATTCAGCTTTGTATGCATCAGGACATGGGCTTTTTTTGTTGGCAAGTTTTTAATTAAATATTCAGTTTTACTAACTGATATTGGGTTATTCAGAAGTTTTGTATCTCCTTCATCCAGCTTTGGTAATTCATATGTTTCTAGGGATCTGTCCATTACTTCTGCATTTTCCAGCCTATGAGAGTAAAGGTTTTCAAAGTAGGTATTAATTATCTTCTAGTATTTCCACAGGATTTGTGGAAATGCTTTCCATCTTTTTTACTCCTTAATGCATGAATTTGAGTCTTTCTTTCTTTCTTTCTTTCTTTCTTTCTTTCTTTCTTTCTTTCTTTCTTTCTTTCTTTTGACAAGTTTTGCCAGTTTATGAATTTTACTTATTCTTTCAAAGAACCAACTTTTTGATTAATTAATTCTTTGTATTGTTTTCTTGGTCCCATTTGCATAGATTTCTGCTCTGACCTTTATAATTTCCTCTCTTCTATTAGTTTTGAGTTTGACTTGCTCTTCTTTTTTTCTAATTTTGAGGTATAGCATTAGGCTTCTTATTTGTATTCTTTCTGTTTTCCTGAGATGAGAGTTCATTACTAAAATTTCCCTCTGAGGAATGCTTTCATTGTACCCCACAGGTTTCAGTAAGTTTTATTTGCTTTTTCATTTGATTGTGCATATTGTTTAAATTATTCTTTAATTTCCTCTGTGAGCCTTTTTTGTTCATTAGGGTGCTATTTAATCTCCACTTGTTTATGGAGATTTTGGTTTCTTTTGTCATTAATTTCCAATTTCAGCGTACTATGTTCAGCTAATATGCATTGGGTAGTTTCAATTCCTTTGCATTTACTTAAGCCTGTTCTGTGGACTAGTACATGGTCCATTTTAGAGATTATCCCATGTGTAGGTAAGAAGAATGTGTATTCTGATGTTGTTGGATGGAACACAGTACACATCTACTAAGATCATTTGTTCACAAGTTTGACTAAGTTCTGCTATTTGCTCATTTTTTGTCTAGGTGATCTATCTCTTTGTGTCAATGGGATGTTAAGGTCCCCCATTATAATTGTATTAATGATTATTTGATTTTTCATGTCTATTAATATTTGTCTTACATAGTTGGATGCCTCCATATTTGGTGTATGTATATTTGTGATTGTTATCTTTTCCTCTTTGAATTTTGTCCTAACAAGTATGTAGTGACCTTCTTCATCTCTTTGGATCATTCTTGGTTTGAAGTTCAATTTGACTTCAAACGGAACAGCTATGGCTGCTTTTTTTCTGTGTTCCTGTCACATACAGTATTGTTTTCCATGCTTTGACATTTGGTCTATAAATTTCCTTTTGTGTTAAATATGTTTCTTGTATACAGCACATTGTTGGATTTTGTTTCTTGAGACACTTTGCAAGTCTGTTTCTTTTGATTGGTGAATTACCTTGGTTATTATATATATATATATATATATATATATATATATGCTTATTTTTGTCATGCCATCTTTCTGTGTTGTTTCCCTCCTTTTCCCCCGTGTTTAATTGCTTGTTCTGTTTGTTGGTTTCTTCATGTTGTTCTTGGATTTTTGGTCATTTTTTTTAATCTCTTTATTGTTTGTCTTTCAGTACTCTTTGTAAAGTTGGTTGGGTGATCATCAGTTTCTTCAGTTGTTCTTTATCATGGAAGTATCTTATTTTTCCATTGATTTTGAAAGGTAATTTTGCAGGGTACATCAATCTGGGTTGGAATTTTTCTTGCAGTATTGAAATACATTACTCCATGCTCTTCTTGACTTAATGGTTTGTGTTGAGAAGACTGCTGTGATTCTAACAGACTTTCTTTATAGGTGATCTGTTTTTTTTCTCTATTGGCTTTTAATATTCTATTCTTATGCTGAATTTCTTGTATCTTGATTATTATATATTGAGATGTAGATTTACTTTGGGTATGGTTATGTGGTGCTGTATGCCTTATTTATCTGTATGTCAGGTTCTTTTACCATGTTTGGGAAATTTTCTGCTATTACTTCTGAAAATAGTGTTTTCATGTCTTTTGTGTTGTCTCCTTTTTCATTGACAGATATCAACCTTATATTGTTTCTCTTTGCATCAATTTGCTGGTGTTCAATTGTTATTTCCTTATTCCTTGTCATATTTATGAGATCTTTCCTTTCATTATCATTAGCTGCAATCCTGTCTTCAAGGTCTGAGAGTCTGTCTTCAATTTCACTTATGCAGTTTTGCCAACTTTCAATGGAATTTTTGATTTCCTGGATATTTCCTTGAATATGTTTCATGTATTCTAATTGTTTCTGGTATTGCTCATTTAGTGTTTCCATCATTTTTCTATGCTCCTTTATTTTTGTTATCTATGTCTTCTTTGGATGGTCACAAATTCTTTGATTATATTTATCATTTCTGTTTTTACCTGAGAGATTATTTCTGATCTGATTTCCTTTACAGCTTCCTGAAGTTGTATCTTTTCTTCCATTGCTATCATTTCAGAAATTTCAGGTGGGTGATTTCCAAATTAATCCATGTCTATGTCTCTTGTACTAGATCTGGATGGGCTGGAAGTTTGAGATCGTGTTTTGTTCTTTCATTTTGGCATTTTCCTCTGCTCCTCTGATTCAGTGTGTTGCCAAATCCTTGTTGCTTCCTGTACTGGCAGTTCATCCAGTAAAGGGCCTCACTGAGGGTTGATGATGGCTGCAGGTCTCTGGATGTGGACTCCCAGTCCCCACAGGCTTCAGAGATGGTTCCTGTTTGTGGAAGGTTCACTGGGGTATAGTCCCAGTCCCAGCAGGCCTCACCAAGGGTTCTCAGGTGACTGTGGACCACTCTGTGTGGACTACACATTCCTGTGGGCCTCAGAGATAGTTCCTGAGTGTGGGCAGGTCACTGGGTGTGGGCTCCCAAATGCCATGCACCACAGGGAAGGTTCCTGAATGACTATGGGTCACTGGGTACAGCTTCCCAGTCCATAAGAGCCTCACCTATAGTTCCTGGGTATGAGTGGGTCACTGAGTGTAGCTTCTCAGTCCCTGTAGGCCTCACTGTGGGTTCCTGGATGTCTACAGGCTGCTGCACATGGACTCTTGGGCCCTGTGGGCCTCAGAGATGGCTCCTGGATGTGGGTGCAGAATTCCAATCCCTGTGGGCCTCACTAAGGGTTTCTGGATGACTTCAAGTTGCTGGCTGGGAACTCCCAAACCCCATAGGCCTCAGGGAGGGTTCCATATGGCTTTCAGTCACTGGATGCAGCTTTCCAGTTCCTAGGAGTCTCACTTACAGTTTCTGAGTGTGGGTCGGTGATTGAGTACAGCTTACCAGTCCCTACAAGTCTTACTATGGGTTCCTAGAGGACCATGGGTTGTGGGGTGCAGACTCCCAGTCCCTGTGGGCCTCAGAGATTGGTAAATCAATTGATGAATGTCTCATGATGATTCATTTGAGAAACTGGAGCAATAAGACTGTTTATAATATCATTTGGTTTATTACTTATGAATAAAGACCTGGTGGCTGTGTTCTGTGTTTCTGAATTGAAAGTATAATATCATTTTGTATATATATATATATATATATATATATATATATATATATATATATGGCAGGGTTTGAACTTATGACCTTGCATGTACCAGGTAAATGCTTGAATTATAAAGCTAAATCCCTGGCCCCAGAGTATATATTTTTATACCATATTTTAAAGACTTATTTGGCAAATACTATCTAAAGCTAATGTGACCACAAAATGCTGCAAGCTGTTCATCAATAGTCAAGTGTTCAGATGCTGTATAAAATGCTTGACATTTTGAAACAAAGCTCTCAATGAGCAGAAAGCAGCAAGACTATCAGTTCTGTTTCTGGGTTGGTGGGTGGTTTTGTCCTCAAATATCAGGCAATTTTGAAGGAAACCAAATCTTCTCAGTGTTGTGATTGTACAAAACTTAAGCCCACATCCATCACTTCTCTATACATCTTTTATATTTCTGCAATTAGCATGAGGAAGTCCTGCTAGATAAGCAGACCTCTGAATGCTCTCAATTACCTCTGAATCTTTTCACTGTAATTATTAGTTTTTTTGTATCTTATGTACTCTTACTGTTTCTTACACTAGGGAGACTATATGGTATTTTCACATGTGAGATTGATTTATTTCACTTATGAGCATGGTCTCAAGTTGCATCCATTTACTTACAAATATATCAATGTGGTCATTCTTAGTAGCAGAGTAGTACTCCATCATATAAAAATACCACAACTTTTTAATCCATTCCTCAGTTGGTGGGCATTTTGGTTATTTCTAAGATCTGGCTGTTACAAATTGTTCTGCTATAAATACAGGTGCACATATATTACTGTGGAATGATGTTTTCAATTCTTCTGGGACTATGCCCAGAAGTGGGACTTCCAATCCTAGCTTTTTGAGGAATCTCAAGACTGACCTCCACAGTCTACACTCCCACCAACAGTGCAGAAGAGTTCCTATTTCCCTGCAGCCTCTCCAGCGTTTGTTATTGGTAGTCTTCCTGATCCTTGCCATTCTTTCTAGAGTGAGATGGAATCTCAGTGTGGTTTTAATTTGCATTTCTAATGACCAATGATGCTGAACATTTTTTCATGTATTTATTTCCCATTTGTATTTCTTCATCTGAGAACTGTGTATTCATCTCAGATGCCCATCTTTGGAATGGGTATTTGAATTTCGGGGGTCTGATCTTTTAAAATTCTTTATAAGTTTTATATTTTTCTGAAGGAGTGTTCACTAAGATATTTTTCCCAGTTGGTAGGTTTATGTATCACTCTGTTGGAGATTTCATTCAAAATGAAGAAACTTTAATAAGATGTGCTCCCAGTTATTGATTCTGTTAAGTGTTTCATGTGTGGTTTGATTCTTGTTTATGAATTCTCTACCTACCCCTATGTCTTCAAGATTTCTACCTACTTTGTCTTCTAACAAATTTAGTGTTTCTGTTTTAATATTTAAATCTTGGATCCACTTAGACTTTAGTTTAGTACATGGTGATAGGCATGGGTCTAGTTTTATATATCAGCATATGGAGAGCCAAGTTTGCCAGTACCATTTATTGAAGAGACTATCTTTCTTCCAGTGGATGTGTTTGGCCCCTTTATCAAAGATAAGGTGGCTGAGTGTTTTTGTAGTTGTAGTTGTATCTTCTAATCTATTCCACTGATCTTCAGACCTATTTCTATTTCAGTAGCATGCTGCTTTTATTATAGTAGTTGATACAGTAGTAATAGTATTTTTATTATAGTAGCTGATTTTATTATAGAGATCAGGGATTGTGATGCCTCCTGCCTTGCCTTTGTTGTTTAGAATTGCCTTTGCTGTTCTGGGTCTCCTCTGATTCCAGATGATATTTAGGAGTGATTTCTCTAGATCTGTGAGGTATGCTAGTGGTATTTTGATTTGGGTTGCATTAAATCTGTGTAACAATTTTGGGAGAATGGCCATTTTCACAATGTTTACTCTTTTTAATCTATGAACAATGGATGTCTTTCCATTTTCTGAGGTCCTCTTCAATTTCTTTTTTTCAGGGTATTATAATTTTCCCTGAATAGGTCTTTCATTTTTCTTGTTAGATTAATTTCTAAGTATTTCATTTTGTTGGATTCTATTGTAAATGGTCTGACTTCTCTTATTTGTCTCTCAGTGGTTTTGTTGTTAGTGTATTGGAATGCTATTGATTTTGAGTGTTGACTTTGTATCCAGCTACATTATTGAATTTATTTATTATTCCCAGGAGTCTTTCAATGGAGTTTTGGGAGTCTTGTATGTAGAGTATCATGTCATCTGCAAATAATGATAATTAAACTTCTTCTTTTCCTTTCCTTACTCCTCTTGTTTCTGTCTCTTGTGTAATTCCTCTGGTAGTATTTCTATCTCTATATTGAAAAGGAGTGGTGATAATCAAAATCCTTGTCTTGTGCCTGATTTTATGGTAAAGCTTTCAGTTTTGGGCCATTTAATATGATGCTGGATGCTGGATTGTAATAGATGGCTTTTATCATATTGAGGTAAAGACCATCTATTCCAATTTTCTGTAAGGTTTTTTTTTATCATGAATAAGTGTTGGACCTTATCAAAAGCTTTTTCTACATCTATAGAAATGATCATGTGGTTCTTATTTTTGGGTCTATTGATGTGGTGGATTACATTTATTGATTTGCATATGTTGAACCATCCCTGCATTCCTGGAATGAATCCCACTTGGTCATGGTGTATAATCTTCCTGATGATTTGCTGCATTCTGTTTGCCAAAATTTTATTGATAATTTTTGCAGCTATGTTCATTAGGAAGATTGGTCTGTAGTTCTGTTTTGGTTGAGTCTTTCTCAGGTTTTTGTATTAGAGTAATGTTTGCTTCCAGGAATGAGTTAGGGAGAATTGTTTCCCTTTCAATTTTATTGAAGAGTTTGAGGATTGTCAGTACAAAGTCTTCTTTAAATATCTTGTGGAATTCTGCAGTGTAGTCATGTGGACCTGGGCTTCTCATTGTTGGTAGGGATTTAATCACGTTTTCAATTTTGTTAATTGAAATTAGATTATTCAGCAGTTTTACATCTTCTTGATCCAGCTTTGGTAATTCATGTTTCTAGAAATCTGTCCATTTTTCTGTGTTATCAACCCTATGAGAGTAGAGGTTTTTGAAATAGGTATTGATAATCTTCTGTATTTCCACAGGGCCTGCAGTTATTTCACCCTTTTATTTTCTTATTGCATGAATTTTAGTTTTTTCTTCCTTTTTAAAATAAGGTAGGCTAGAGGCCTGTCAATTTTATTTATTCATTCAAAGAACCAACTTTTTGATTCATTCTTTGTATTGTTTTCTTAGTCTCTATTGCAGTGATTTCTGCTCTGACCTTTATAATTTCCTCCCTTTTGGCATTGGGCTTGACTTGCTCTTCTTTTTCTAGATGTTTGAGGTGTAACATCAGGTTGTTTATTTGTGTTTGTTTTGTTTTCCTGATGTGGAATTTCACTGCAATAAATTTTCCTTTGAGGAATGCTTTCATTGAGGCCCACAGGTTCCTGTAAGACCTTTTTGTATTTTTTGTTTGCCTGCAAATATTGTTTAACATCTTCTTTAATTTCCTCTGTGACCCACTGATTGCTTGGAAGTGTGTTATTCAATTTCCATGTGTTTGTGGGGTTTTGGGAGTTTCTTTTGTGATTAGTTTCTAGTTTTATGGTGCTATGATCTGATAACATGCATGATATAATTTCAGTTCTTTTGCATTTACTCAAGCATGTTCTGTGGGCTAGTATATGGTCCATTATATAGTATGTTCCATGTGCTGCTGAGAAGAATGTATGTTGTTGGGTCTGATGTTGTTGAGTCGAACATTCTGTTTACATCTACTAAGTCCATTTGTTCACATGTGTGATTCAGTTCTGTTATTTCTTTGCTGATTTTCTAGTTGATCTATTCCTTTGTGTCAATGGGGTGTTAAATTCTCATGTTATAATTGTGTTATTGCTTATTTGATTTTTCATTTATGTTAATATTTGCTTTGTAGAGCTGAGTGCTCTGGAACTTGGTGCATATATATTTAAGATTGTTATCTCTTCCTCTAAAAGTTTTCCCCTTATTAGTGTGTAGTGGCCTTCATTATCTCTTTGGATAATTCTTGGTTTGAAGTTCACATTGTCTGCCAACAGAATAGCTGCTCCCGCTTTTGGGGGGATCTTGTTGTATGGAACATTGCTTTCCATCCTTTGACTTGCAGACTATGGCTTCCTTTTTGGTTTGATGGGTTTCCTGTATACAGCATATGGTTGAATGTTGTTTCTTGATCCATTCTTCCAGTCTGTTTCTTTTAATTGGTGAACTGAGGCTGTTTACATTAATGGTTATAACTGATATATATTAGTTTATTTTTAACATGTTACCTTTTGCTGTTGATTTTTTACCTTTCCACTCTCTTTAATTGTTTACTTTGCTTAGTGGTTTTTTTCCTATGTCTGTCTAGAATGTCTTTCAGTATTCTTTGAAGGCTTGGTTTCATGGTCATGAAGTTCTTCAGTTGTTCTTTGTCATGGAAGTATCTTATTTCTCTATCCATTTTGAAAGACAGTTTTTCAGGGTACATCAGTCTGGGTTGGATCCTTTAGGAACTGAGATACTTCACTTCATGCTCTTCTTGACTTCATGCTTGTGTTGAGAAGTCTGCTATGATTCTGATAAGCTTTCTTTTATAGGAGATCTGTCTTTTCTCTCTAGCAACTTTTAATATTCTGTTCTTGTGTTGGGTTTGTGGGTTGTTGATTCTTATATGTCTTGGTATAGTTGTATTTTGGTTATGGCTGTTTGGAGTTCTTTATGCTTCATTAATTTGTATGTCAGTTTCCATTCTCATGTTTGGGAAATATTCAACTATTACTTCTGTAAATATCCTCTTGATATTTTTTGTGTTGTCACTTTCCATTTTGTTTGTACCTATCAATATTATTATTATTATTTTTGCATCATCTTGCAATTGTTGAATTGTCATTTCCTGGTTCCTTGGTAGTTTTAAAAGATCTTTCCTTTCCTGTTCACTAACTGCAATCTTGTCTTCAAGGTCTGAAATTCTATCTTCATTTTCATTGAGGTGGTTTTGCCAACTTTTGATGGAATTGTTGGTTTTCTGTGTGTCTCTTTGAATCTACTTGATGCATTCTGTTTGCTTCTTATATTCTTCATTCAGAGTTTCCACCATTTTGCATTGTTGCTCTAATATTTTAACTATGTCTTCTTTAGATGTGTTCAGCATTTCTTTCATTATATTTATCATTTATTCTCTTACCTGGGAGACTATTTTTGATTTGAGTTATTTTACAGCTTCCTGGAGTTGTTTCTTTACTTCAGTTGATATCATTTCAGGTATTTCAGGTGTATGGCTTATATTACCTTCTGTGTCCATGTCTGCTAGGCTTGCTTGGATTGGACTGGAAACTTGAGATTGCATTTTTCTCTTTGGTTTGTCATTTTCCTATATTTCCTGGTTTTGAGCAATATTTCAAGGCTTCCCCCATGCACTGAGAATCACCTGGCCCACTTGTGGCTCCCGGAGCAGTCAGCAGGCAACAGTTAGACACTTGCAGTTCACTGGGCTTGGGCCTGTAGGCCCACGGGGACTCCCGTGTGACTTCCTGTGATTTCAGACATGGGGTGCCATCTTACTTCCATGGAACAGATGTTCCAAGGCTTCCCTGTGTGCTGGGTTTCAATCTGCACACACCCTGGGCCCAGGACTCAATTTCTTCCTTTACTTGTGGTAGTATCTCTGTTTTAAGTTCTTATGTAGTTTCATGAAGTTGTTTCTTTATGTCAGTTGCTGTTGCCTCAGAAACTTCAGGTGTGTGACTTCCAATCTCTTCTGTGTTCTCCTATCCTGGACCAGTATGGCTTGGGTTGGAGGCTAGAGACTGCCTTTTGTTTCTTCCTCTTGTCACGTTTCTGGTTTCTTCCAGACTTCTGCCGGTGAATGCATTTATCCAGTCTGCTGTTCACCTCTGCTACTGTGTCTCCCTATTGAGGCCTTTGGGCTTGCCAGCCACCTGCTTACTGCAACCATGCATCTTCAGATTCCAATGGTGCTTCTTGCACAGTTGGACCAACTCTGGTGAAGGCACCTCTGGCTACCACCTTCTGTTTCAGTTTTTCTTTTTTAAAATTCTCTGTGGGCTTCAATTCTCACTGCAGTTTCTTTCTGTGTCAAGGGGACCCATCTCTTTCCTTCTGGTCTTCAGAATGCTATATTCCAGTATCTGGGCTGTTTCTCTCAGAAAGGCTATTTAGTCTGCTTCTTATTGTTCCATCATCTTCCCAGAATCCCCAATAAATACATTTTCAAGTATGACTATCTGAATACAGAAGGTTTTACTTATATTTCATCATTTGTGTATTTTACCATTTGTGTATTTCACATCTTGAGGCACATCATCTGTTACAAATAATTTACAACACTGAATCACATGCATTCCATTTAGTAGAATTTACTCCTGCTGAGAAAATAATTGTATTGTTGGGCTGAGTTCCAGCAGTGGATTGTTCAGATATGTGGACCATTTTCTTTCATTTTGACTGGTAACATACATAACATTGCTGTTTTGTTCCTTATCTGAATGAAGGAGGTCTTCATTCCTTGTGTCTGTATTGGTCCATTCATACTCCATTTCACTGTTACTGGAACTTTTGCTCCAATGGCCAACATCAAAGTTATCATCATCATCATCATCATCATCATCATCATCATCATCTGTGCATTAGTCATCTGATGATTCATTATAGATCTCCTCCCAAACTTGCGAATCTGGTTTTTAATGTGCCACTGAACTGAATTGGGCTAATTCTTTCCAATTTCTAGATTCCACCCACATTTGTTGGCTCATTGTCTCCTTTATCCATCTTCAAAACTGATTTTGAAACTTTGTGACCCATCTTGTTAAGTCACATCATCTGATCATAATAAGGAAAGGCTCACTGCTTTTAAGAACTTTCATGCCTTGCTGTACATTGTCCTATCCTCACCAGCTATGATGCATGTCAGCAGCCCAGTGTGACACATCTAGGGGCACACAGTCATACTCTGGCAAATCAGCAATTTCTCTGATACATGCCTGTGACTTGGATGACACCTTGCAACCTGTTGGCACACTGCCTTCCTGACTCTGGAGCTTCCTGCTGGTTGGACATACATGCAGCCCAAGGCACCAAGTGAGTAGCCCATAGGACTGAGGCCATCATTCCTTAGGCAGCAGTCAAATCTGTGGGCTGAATAGAGTGCCTTTTTTATTTTCTTTTTAGACTATGTAGCTCAGGCTGATCTTGAACTCACCATGTATCCCAGGCTGACCTTGAATTCATGGTGATCCTCCTGATTCAGCCTCCCAAATGTTATGATTACAAGTGTGTGCCAACATGCTTTGCTTTATGATCTTGGTTTTGGAAAGAAACTCTTTGAAATGACACCAGTAACATGACTGGTAACAACAAAATTAATGAACTGTACTTTAAAAGGTTTTTGACACCAAAAGTCATTATCAAAACAAGTGAAAACAAACCATTCAGAATGGGAGCAAATATTAGCAAATCATACATTTGGCATGTGTTTCATACCAAAAATGTGTAAAGAACATCATCTATAGTCTGAGAAGACGGAGAAAAACTAACCATTGAAAAATGGACAGAAAGTGTTCACACTCTGCACTGCTCCATTACATCTTAGATTGCAAGGCCAGCTAGAAGAGAGTGAGTTTGTGCTCTGTGTACCTCCATCTCATCCTAGAGGGAAGGGCCAACTGGAAGACAGTGAGTTTGTACTCTGGGCATCCTCCTTTATCCCCTGGATGGTAAGGCTTGCTGGAAGAGTGTAAGACTGATGGGAACCTCAAGACCCAGGACAACTGCTGAGTGAACAGATGCACATAAGGTTTTGGAGGTTGAAGTAATGAGTGAGACAAGCAATGTGGAAGTGTCTGAAGCAGCAGTGAGGATACATCAGTTGGACTCTGGAGAACTCCACCAACAGAAGACCAGTCCCTGCCCCCACATCCAGAGGCCAAGATCACTCCATACCCAGCACACTTCTGGGATGTAACAAAGTCATTATCACAGGACTGTAAGCACCAGGGTATTGTATCACTTTTACTCTCCCTTGTTTTTATGATTGGCTCTTTCTTGTCAGGTTGGATGTCATCTTGTTTTGTTTTGTATTCTATGGTTATTTTTGTATTTGAGGTTTTTTATTTCTTTCGTCACTTTCTCAGGTCTCCTTTTTTTTTCTTTCTTTTTCATTCTTTATCTCCTACTCCCTCTGTTTAATGATATAGATTTCTTATCTTTCTTTTTCACTTCCTTCTATTGATCTCTTTCTATTTACTTCAATTACTTATTGAATTTAAACTGCAAAGTGAGTTATAATTGTCCCTTCCCTTTCTGATTATTTCCTTGCATTCTACTTAATTCCTTCCCTCCTGTGCCCTTTAGTTTTCCAAAACTTGGGCAATCATCCTTTGACCTCCAGCTTAACTCTACTCTATCTGATCTCATCCATGACATTATGCTGTGCCCTACTCATCTTAAACTCCCACCCGTCAGAGAAGGGTAAAATCATTTCATTGAGGGAAAAGCTGCTGCATACACATGAACAGTGTTTGATTTCATTATATAGCCATGGAGCTTACTCCTGTGAATGGAGGTAGAAGGGTAATGATTACCATAGATAGTTGTGACATTGTCCTTGAAACTATTGTTGTTACTAACTGTGCTAATTTTTCCAGGATGTCATACATATTATAAACAGTTTTTCTCCAATTTATGGTAACATTGTGATTGCCTGAGGTCACAATCAGCTCCACAGCTCAGTCCCAAAGGATTGGGAGATAAGACAAAGAGGAATTTTGCATCCTTTACAAATTAGGGAGGCAGGTTCTTGGAAAAGTTATAAAGAACCAACTACAACTGGAGGACATCCTTGAAGAATAGACATCTCCTTCCATCATTGAGGGAAGCCTCATACTAGTAATAAAGCTATATAGCATAAGAAATTAACAAACATCAATGTAGAAAACAAAATGAAAGAAAAGAAAATAGAAAATGACAAGATAGAGAAGCAAAATGCAACCCTAGATCCTCAGCACATCCAGGACAAGCCTGGAACTAAATGAGATAGATAAAATTGGAAGTCAAACACTGCAACTTTCTAAAATGAAAACAACAAAGTGAAAAAACAAGTGGAAAAGGCTTCTGTGAAAATACTTTCTTGGGTACAAAACTAAAAGATGTTTAAAGTCAAAGATATTAGAGAATACAAAAATAAAATAATACATGAGATTGGAAAAATGATAGAAACATACAAGAACCCAACATAGGAAATAAATAATACATGAAACAGATCCAAACAGTAATCGAAGAGATTAAAACCTCCATTGAAAGTATATGCAGCTGATTCATTGGAGGAGAAGATAGAATTTTAGATCTTGAAAACAGGAATGCAGATTTACTTCAATCTGATAAAAGCTATCTATGAAAAACCAACAGCCAACATCATATTACATGGACAAAACTGAAATTTTTCACTCTAAAATCAGAAACAAGAGAAGGCTATCTACTATCACCACTCCTGTTCAGCATAGTTCTGGAAACATTAGCCAGAGCAATTAGATAGAGAAATAAAATGAATAAGGATAGGAAAAGAAGAAGTTAATGTATCATTATTCCCAGACGACAGGATACTCTGCATAGAAGAATCCTAAAACTAAAGCAAAGAACTACTAGAGTTAATCAAATTCAGTAGAATAACTTGATACAAAATCAACACTCAAAAAGTCAATTACATTCTTGCATGCAAACAACAAAATCACTGAGAGAGAAATTAGGGAAATCACATCCCTCAAAAGAGGGATGAAAGAAAATGACATACTTGGGAATGAAATTGTGAAGAAAGCAATCCTCCTCAAATCATTCTTGAAGTCAAGTATTACTCTGATTCCAAAAGCAGAAAAAGATCCAACCAAAAAAGAGAACTATAGACCAATCTCACTAATGAACATTGATGCAAAGATTCTCAATAAAATACTGGCAAATAGAATGCAGTAAATCATCAAGATGAGGTGGGGTTCACTCCAAGAATGCAAGAATGGTTTAACATATGCAGATCAATAAATGTTATATATCACATTAACAGAGTCAAAAACAAAAACCACATGGTCATCTCAATAGATGCAGAAAAAGCTTTTGACAAAGTCCAACACATGTTCATGATAAAAACCCTTCAGAACCTCAAAATACATGGTATCTACCTCAACCTTATAAAGGCCATCTATGGCAAAAAATGAAAGCTTTCACTTCAAAATGAGGAACAAGACAAGGATGTCCCTTATCAGCACTCCTTTTTAACAAAGTTCTGGAAACACTAGCCAGGGCAATCAGACAAGAGAGAGAAATAAAAGGAAGAAAGATAGGAAAGGATGAATTTAAATTATCACTTTTTGCAGACAGCATGATACTCTATATAGAAGACCCAAAAAACTCCATTAAAAGTCTACTAGAGGTAACAAGTTCAGCATTGTAGCTGGATACAAAGCCAATGCTCAAAAATCAATAGCATTCCTGTAAACAAAAACTCACTGAGAGAGAAATTATGGAAATATCATCCTTTACAATAACATCTTAAATAGTGAAATACTTAGGAATCAACCTAACTAAAAATGTAAAAGACCTCTATGCTGAAAAAGGAGATTGAAGAGGATATTAGAAAATGGAAGGATATTCCTTGCTCTTGGTTAGGAAGAACCAACAATGTGAAAAATGGCCGTACTCCCAAAACTGTTATATGGATTTAAAATAATCCCAATCAAAATACCATTGACATACCTCACTGATCTAGAGAAAACACTCCTAAAATTCATTTGGAAACAGAAGAAATGTAGAATAGCAAAGGCAATTCTGGGCAACTAATGCAAGGTGGGAGGCATCTCAATTCCTGACTTGAAACAGTACTATAAAGCCACAGTGATAAAATGAGCTTGGTACTGGCAAAGAAATAGATCTGAGGATCAATGGAACAGATTAGAAGATGCAAGCACAACTACAAAGACACTCTGCCACTTGATATTTGACAAAGGAGCTAAATATGTCTACTGGAAGAAGGATAGTCTCTTTAATAAATGGTGTTGGAAAACTTGGCTCTTCACATGCCAAAGACTGAAACTAGATCCAAGCTTATCACCATGCACAAAACTAAAGTCTAAATGGATCAAAGACCTCAATATTAAAACAGAAACACTAAATCTACTGGAAGACAAGGTAGGTGGAAGTCTTGGAGACATAGGGGTAGGCAGAGAATTCATGAACAAAATGCAAACTGCATGGGAAACACTTCAAAGAATCAACAATTGGGTTCTCATATTATTCAAAAGTTTCTCCACCTCAAAAGAAATCACTAACAGAGTGCAAAGAAAACCCACAGAGTGGGAAAGAATTTTAGCCAGCAGTCCCTCAGACAAAGGACTTATATCCAGAACATATATAGAATTGAAAGGCATCAAGACCCCAAAATTCAAAGACCCTCTCCAAAAATGGGCATCTCAGATGAACATGGTTCTCAGAGGAAGATATACAAAGGGCAAATACATACATGAAGAAATGTTCACCATCACCGGTCATTCGAGAAATGCAAATTAAAACAACATTGAGATTTCACCTCACTCTGGAAAGAGTAGTGGCCATCAAGAAATCAACTGATAATAAATGTTGGCAAGGCTTCGGGCAAAAGAGAACACTGCTCCACTGTTGGTGGGAATGTAGACATGTGTAACCATTATGAAAATCCATATGGAGAATTCTCAGAAGACAAGGATTGGAAGCCCCATTCAATCCAGCTATTCCCCTCCTGGGTATTTTCCAGAAGAACTGAAAAGTTCATATCACAGTGATATATGTGCACCCATGTTCATAGCGGCACAATTTGTGATAGCTAAATCTTGGAAACAACCAAGATGCCCATCTACTGCAGAGTGGATGAAAATGATATGACATTTTTGTAAAATGGAACATTACTCAGCTATAAAAAGGATGTTCTTGAGGCCTTCATAAGTAAATGGAGACAACCTGAGACTATCCTCATTAGTGAAATAAATAAGAATCATATTTATAAATATCATATTGTGTCTCTAGTGTAAAAAGTAAATAAGAACTACAAGTGTAATAAAACCAAAATGTGTAATTGCTATTGTAAAAAAGAGGAAAAGAAAATGATTTAAGCCATATAACTGCATGTATGTTTGAGTGTGTAAAATAGATGACCATATTGCTGAATCTTTGTTGGATCTTTGAGCAGAACTGTTTGCAGTCTCACTGTTTGAATGTTTATTATGTATCCTTTAACTTTGTATCTTGAAAAACTACATCCAAGATGATAATATATTATTTATGAACTAGTGATTTCTTAGTCGCTCTTTTATCTTTTTCCTTTTTTTCTTTCTATCCTTTCTTTCTTTTAGAATTATGCATTGTTGCTACCCTGTTTTTCTGTTTTGCTTTTTTCTCCTCTTTCAATAAAATTTTGAAGATGTATAATTGCTATTGTAAAAAAGAATAAATAAGAAGTGCTATAAAATATACAACTGCATGTATTTTTAGGTGTGTGGGAATAATAACTATATTTCTAGTTTCTTGTTGGATTGTTGAACAGAACTGTTTGCAGTCTCACTGCTTGAGTGTCCACTTTGTGTGCTTTAATTTTGTAACTTGAAAAACTATTTCTAAAAGAACAATATGTAATTTATCAGCTAATGATTTTTTAGTTTATCTTCTTTTTGTAATCCCGTAATATTTCTATCCTTTTTCTATTTTTTCTCTTTAAATTAAAAAAAGATTAAATAAAATTGATAAGCCCCTGGAAAACCTAATTTTAAAAAGAAAGAAAAGACTCAAATTCATGCAATACAGAATGTAAAAGGTGAAATCACTATCAGCTCTGTGGAAATAGAGAATATCAAAACCTGTTTCAAAAACCTCTACTCTCATGGGTTGGATAAGACAGAAGAAAGGGACAGATTCCTAGAAACATATGAATCACCAAAGCTGAATCAAGAAGATGTAATACTGCTGAATAACCTAATTTCTATCAATGAAATTTAAAATCTAATTAAGTTCTTACCAACAAAGAAGAGCCCAGGCCCAGATGGATTCACTATGGAATTCTACAAGAAATACAAAGAAGACCTAATCCTGACACTCTTCAAATTGTTCAATGAAGTCAAAAAGGAAGCAATGCTCCCTACATCACTCCTGGAAGCAAATATTACTCTAGTACCAAAACCTGAGAAAGACCTCACTGAAAAAGAGAACTACAGGCCAATTTCCCTAATGAACATGGATGCAAAACTTCTCAATAAAATATTAGCAAACAGCATGCAGCAAATCATCAAGAAGATTAGATAGCATGACCAGGTGGGATTCATCCCAGGGATGCAGGACTGGTTCAACATACATAAATCAATAAATGATATCCACCATGTCAATAGAACCAAAAGTAAGAATCACATGATCATTTTTATAGATGCAGAAAAAGCTTTTGATAAAATGCAACATCCATTCATGATAAGAACCTTACAGAGAATTGGAATAGATGGTCTTTACCTCAATATGATAAAGGCCATCTACAACTAACCAACAGTCATCATCATAAAAAATGGCAAAACCTGAAACTCTGTACCTTAAGATCAGGCACAAGACAAGGATGTCCCTTATCACCACTCCTATTCAACAAAGTAGTGGAAATACTAGCTAGAGCAATTAGACAACAGAGAGAAATAAAAGGAGTAAGACAGGAAAAGAGGAAGTTAAATTGTCATTATTTGCAGATGACATGATACTCTACATAGAAGACCCCCAAAACTCCATTGAAAGACTCCAAGATATAACAAATAAATTCAGCAATGTAGCTGGATACAAAGTCAATACTCAAAAATCAATAGCATTCCTATACACTAACAACAAAATCACTGAGAGAGAAATAAGAGAAGCCACACCCTTCACACTAGCATCCAAAAAAAAAATGAAATACTTAAGAATTAATCTAACAAAAGATGTAAAACAGTTGTACAGGGAAAATTATAAAACCCTGAAAAAAGAAATTTAAGAGGACCTCAGTAAATGGAAAGACATCCCTTGTTCATGGATAGGAAGAATAAATATTGTGAAATTGACCATTCTCCCAAAATTGTTATACAGATTCAATGCAATCCCAATGAAAATACCACTAACATACCTCATACATCTAGAGAAATCACTCCTAAAATTCATCTGGAAACAGAAGAGACCTAGAATAGCAAAGACAATTCTAAGCAGCAAAAGGCAGGAGGCATCACAATCCCTGACTTGAAGTTATACTACAAAGCTACCATAATAAAATCAACATGGTTTTGGAATAAAAACAGACCTGAAGATCAATGGAATAGACTAGAAGATGCAACTATGAACACACTCAGCCACCCTATCTTTGATAAAGGGGCCAAGCATGTTCACTGGAAGAACAATAGTCTCTTTAATAAATGGTGCTGGAAAAAGTGGTTATCCATATGCCAAAAACTAAAACTAGAACCATGCCTATCACCATGTACTAAACTAAAATCTAAATGGATCAAAATCTAAATATTAAAACAAAAACACTAAATCCGTTGGAAGACAAAGTAGGTAAAAATCTTGAATACATAGGGTTGGTAGAGAATTCATGAACAAGAACCAAACTGCACAGGAAATACTTTCCAGAATGAATAACTGGGATCACATCTTATTAAAGAGTTTCTGCATGTCCAAAGAAATCTCTAAGCAGAGTGAAAACAAAACCCACAAAATGGGAAAAAAAAATCTTAGTGAACTGTCCCTCAGACAAAGGACTTCTGTCTAGAACTTGTAAAGAATTTAAAAAAATCAAACCCCAAAATTCAAAGACCCAATCCAAAAATTGGCATCTGAGATGAACACACAGTTCTCAGATGAAGAAATATGAATGGTAAATAAATACATGAAAAAATGTTCATCATGATTTGTCACTAGAGAAATGCAAATTAAAACCACACTGAGATTTCATGTCACTCCAGAAAGAATGGCCAAGATCAACAAAACTACCAATAACAAATGCCACAGATCCTGTGGGGATAAGGGAACTCTTCTGCACTGTTGGTGGGAGTGTAGACTGGTGCAACCACTGTGGAGGTCAATAAATGGAAAACTGGGGTTGGAGGTTCCATTTGACCCAGCTATTACACTCTTAGGCATATTCTCAGAACTGAAAATATCTTACCACAGTTATATATATGTGCACCCATGTTTATAGTGACACAATTTGTAATAGCCAGATCTTGGAAACTGCCCAAGGGCCCATCAACCGAGGAATGGATAAAAAAAATGTGGTACTTTTATACAATGGAGTGTATATACAGGGAGAGTAAACAGGCAAAACTGGGCTGTATTCAGGAACATGAAAGGCAGGTGTAACCAGCCCCTCTCACCCACCTCTTTTTTTATTTTAAAGAGATAATAAAACAAAAGAGGACATATCTAAGCAGATCAGAACAGAACAATGTAAGCACCACACACTTCACAATGAGACAATTGGATATTAAAGTAATAATTGTAATGTCTCTTTCTTTGAAATAATTGAGCTTAGCTTTACACACATTAATGTCAAACATAACAAAATAAAATAAACAACTCAAAAGAATGGAAGTATTCCAAGACGTTCTGAACCAAATAACCAAAGATGAACAATTGCTGCTATATTATCTCATTTCTCCCTGCTATATTTTTATGTTAATCATCTCACCTGATGCCTTTCTTAGTCTGATTTCTCTTTCTCTCTCTTTACCATTGTCTAATTGCTGGAATTTAACTGCAGAAGCAAAAAACTGCCTTTAGTAGATTTTCTAATAATTTCTTTAATAAAGCTTAATGAGATCCTATTTTATCATTTTTTCTGCCTGTGGCCTCTTGTTTCTACCTATCCTTGTGGCCAAGCAGCCCTCATCCCCAAAACAAATTTCAGTAGATATAATGTTTGTATTGTGCTAGTGATGCTCTACATAGGTTAAATTTGGAAGGAGATGCACTCTTCCACCCACTTTAAACATTTTTTCTTTTCAAATGCATTCACATGATCCAAGATTCAAAAATACACAGTGATTTAAAGTGAAAACTCTTCCATCCATTAAGCCTAGCCAGAGGACAATAATTTTGCTAATTTATAGTGCTGTATCTGTCAGGATAGGTTGGATTTTGTCTAACATATAAAAATTAACTGCTTAAATCAAAGTGTGTTACGGGTGACTGCTTATAATCATCACTTAGGCTCCACCTTGGTTTGTATTTCTGTAATCATAGCAAGAATAAGAGAAACTCTGGAAGATATCATGTCAGCAATTAAATTCTGTGGCTGAGAGGATCTGCACAGTATTTCTTATGACACATTTATCAGAAATAGTCTTACAGCCTTACCAAACAATAGTGAGGAATTGGTTTTCAGTATTTCTAGAACAAGGGGGGAAACCAGATAGCACAGAGCAGTACTGAGACAGGAGGTGAAGGGACAAAATATGAGAGCCTGATTAAAGGCAAAGCAAGCCTCAAAGATAAGTAGAGTGCAGAAAACAAAGAACTAAAAAAAATCTGCTGACAAGAACCCTGGCCAGCAGGAGCAAACCTGAATTTTCATGTTTTCTTCTCCTTTGTCAGCCCTTTCATGTACAGAAACTGTATATAAGCTTCTAGATTCATGTGCTTCCTTGCTGCCCTTACCCACCTCATCTAGTGAAGGCTTTTCTTCTAATAAACCACACCTGGTACCTCCCCACACTGCTTGCTGTTTTCCGTTGTATCAGCCTTCATTATGCTCAGGATAAGAATGGAGGGGCAGGAAGCTGGTTACAGTCCTACTGACCTGCACTGCTCTTCTCCACCTTACATATCCACTTGATAACATATGTTAGTGGATGATCCATTTCCACACTCATTTTTGCAGCAGCATAGTATTTGTGCTGATGTTTTATTTTCCCTGCCATATTCATTCTCCATCATAAACTGTTTCTTCAGAGGTGAGTTCTGCTTCATCCAACCTCAGTTGACTTCCCTTTTGTTTTGGTTTTGAGCAATTGAAGGCTGAGAAGAGAGCAATATCAGTTTAGTTATTCTCTTGCTTCCTTCTTGGTGGGCCATGTGGTAGTAGTTGATACATTCCCTGTCAATAAGAATGACTCCTACTGGGAAGCTCTCTTTTACCTCCATACATTCAGTGTCAGTGTCAGAGCTGCTCCAAATCAAGGCAATTTAGGCCATGGGATGTAAAAAGCTTTGTCATATTTTGTTTTAATAACTTGTATATTTTCTTTTTTTATTTAAAGAGAAAAAAAGCAGGAAAAAGGTAGAAATATTACAGAATTTCAAGAAAATAAGATAAACAGTAAGCAATCACTAGTTGATAAATTACATATTGTTCTTTTAGAAATAGTTATTCAAGTTACAGAATTAAAGCACACAAAGTGGACACTCAAGCAGTGAGAGTGCAAACAGATCTGTTCAACAATCCAACAAGAACCTAGAAATATGGTCCCACACACCCAAACATACATGCAGCTATATCTTTTATAGCGCTTCCTATTTCCTCTTTTTTACAATAGTAATTATACATTTTTAAAATTTTATTTGAACAGAAGTAAAAAAAAAAGCAAAACAGAAAAAAGGGTAGCAACAATGCAGAATTCTAAAAGAAGGGGAAAAAAGGAGAATGAGAAAAAGCCCCACTAAGAAATCAATAATTTATAAATTACATACTGTCATCCTGGATGTAGTTGTTCAAGTTACAAAGTTAAATGGTACATAGTAAATATTCAAACAGTCAAACTACAAACAGTTCTGCTCAAAGATCCAACAAAAATTCAGCAATATGGTCATCTATTTTACACACTCAAACATACATGCAGTTATATCCCTTATAGCACTTTGTTTTCCTCCCTTTTTTGCAATAGCAATTGCACATTTTGGTTTTATTACTCTTGTAGTGCTTCTTTACTTTTTACACTAGAGACACAATGTGATATTTATAAATATGATTCTTATTTATTTCACTAATGAGGATAGCTTCAAGTTGTCTCCATTTACCTATGAAGGCCTCAAGTCATCATTTTTTATAGCTGAGTAATATTCCATTGTATAAAAGTGCCACATCTTTTTCATCCAGTCTGCAGTTGATGGGCATCTTGGTTGTTTCCAGGATTTAGCTATCACAAATTGTGTGGCTATGAACATGGGTGCACATATATCACTGTGATATGAACTTTTCAGTTCTTTGGGGAAAATACCCAGGAGGGGCTAGCTGGATTGAATGGGGCTTCCAATCCTAGTCTTCTGAGAATTCTCCATATGGATTTCCATAATGGTTGCACCAGTCTACATTCCCACCAACAGTGGAGCAGTGTTCCTTTTTCCCTGCAGCCTCGCCAACATTTGTTATCAGTTGATTTCTTGATGGCAGCTATTCTTTCCGGAGTAAGGTGGAATCTCAATGCTATTTTAATTTGCATTTCTCGACTGACCAGTGATGGTGAACATTGCTTCATGTATTTATTTGCCAATTGTTTATCTTTCTCTGAGAACTGTGTGTTCATCTCAGATGGCCATTTTTCGAGAGGGTCTTTGAATTTGGGGGGCTTGATGTTTTTCAATTCTTTATATATTCTGGAGAAAAGTCTTTTGTCTGAGGGGTTGCTGATTAAAATTTTTTCCCACTCTGTTGGTTTTCTTTTCACTCTGTTGGTGATTTACTTTGAGGTGCAGAAACTTTTCAATAATATGAGATCCCATTTGTTGATTCTTTGAAGTGTTTCCCATGCAGTTTGTGTTTTGTTCATAAATTCTCTGCCTAACCCTATGTCTCCAAGACTTCTATCTACCTTGTGTTCCAGGAGATTTAGTGTTTCTGTTTTAATTATTGAGGTCTTTCATCCATTTAAACTTTAGTTTTGTGCATGGTGATAGGCATAGATCTAGTTTCAGTTTTTGGCCTGTAAGAGCCAACTTTTCCAACACCATTTATTAAAGAGACTATCCTTCTTCCAGTGGACATATTTAGCCCCTTTGTCAAATATCAGGTGGCTGAGTGGCTTTCTAGTTGTGCTTGCATCTTCTAATCTGTTCCATTGATCCTCAGATCTATTTCTTTGCCAGTACCAAGCTCATTTTATCACTGTGGCTTTATAGTATGGATTCAAGTGAGGAATTGAGATGCCTCCTGCCTTGCGTTTGTTGCGTAGAACTGCCTTTGCTATTCTATGTTTCTTCTGTTTCCAAATGAATTTTAGTAGTGTGTTCTCTAGATCTGTTAGGTATGTCAATGATATTTTGATTGGGATTGTGTTAAATCTGCATAACACTTTTGGAACTATAGCCATTTGCACAATGTTGTTTCTTCCTAAACAAGAGCAAGGAATGTCCTTCCATTCTTCAATCTCCTTTTTCAGTGTAGTATAATTTTCAGCTTATAGGTCTTTTACATTTTTACTTAGGTTGATTCCTAAGTATTTCATTTCTTTACATGTTATTGTAAAGGGCGATAGTTCCATAATTTCTCTCTCAGTAAGTTTTTTGTTTTTGTATAGGAATGCTATTGATTTTTAAGCATTGACTTTGTATCCAGCTACACTGCTCAACTTCTTTACTACTTCAAATAGTCCTTTAATGGAATTTTTCTGTCTTCTATATAAAGTATTGTGTCATCTTCAAAGAGAGATAATTTAACTTCTTCCTTCCCTATCTTTACTCCTTTTATTTCTCTCTCTTGTCTGATTGCCCTGGCTAGTGTTTCCAGAACTATGTTGAAAAGGAGTGGTGATAGTGAACATTCTTGTCTTGTTCCTGATTTTAAAGTGAAAACTTTCAGCTTTTGTCCATTTAGTATAATGTTGGCTGTTGGTTTGTCATAGATGGCCTTTATACGGTTGATGTAGACACCGTGTATTCCGAGTTTCTGAAGGGTTTTTATCATGAACATGTGTTGGACTTTGTCAAAAGCTTTTTCTGCACCTATTGAGATGACCATGTGGTTTTTGTTTTTGTCTCTTTGATGTGGTGTATTACATTTATTGATTTGCATATGTTAAACCATCCCTGCATTCCTGGAATGAACCCCACTCAGTCATGATGTATAATCTTCTTGATGATTTGCTGCCTTCTGTTTGTCAGTATTTTGTTGAGAATCTTTGCATCAATGTTCATTAGTGAGATTGGCCTATAGTTCTCTTTTTTGGTTGGATCTTTTTCTGGTTTTGGTATCAGAGTAATACTTGCCTGCAGGAATGATTTAGAGAGGATTGCTTTTTTTGCAATTTCATTGAAGAGTTTAAGAATTACTGGCATCAAATCTTCTCTAAATTTTTTGTAGAATTCAGCTGTGAATCCATCAGGACCTGGGCTTTTCTTTGTTGGTACCTTTTTAATTACATTTTCAATTTCAATTTCAATAGCTGATATTGGCTTGTTCAAAAAATTTTTTTATAATATTTTTTTTTAATTTAAAGGGGGGGAAGCAAAACAGAAAAAAGGGTAGAAACAATACATAAATTCAAAAAAAATAAACAGTAAGAAATCACTATTTGATACATTACATATTGTCTTCTTGGATGTAGTAGTTCAAGTTACAAAATTAAAGCATAGAAAGTGGACATTCAAACAGTGAGGCTGCAAACAGTTCTGTTCACCAGTCCAACAAAAACTTAGTCACATGGTTATCAATGCTACACACTTAAGTTTACATACAGTTATCTCTTTTAGAGCACTTTCTTTTCCTCCTCTTGCTTTTTAAAAATTGTTTTATTTAAAGAAAAAATTTTGAAATGGAAAGAGGGCAGAAACAATAAAAAATCTCAAAAAACAAAACAAAACAGTAACCAGTAAAAATCACTAGTTGATAATTATATACTTTCCTCTTAGATGCAGTTGTTCAAGCTACAAAACTAAAGTCCACAAAGTGGACATCCATACAGTGAGACTGCAGTCAATTTTGCTCATCCATCCAACTAAAACTTTAGCAATATGGTTATTAATTCCACACACTCAAACATACATGCAGTTATATCCTCTAGAATATTCTCTTTTCCTTTTTTTCCCTTAACAATAACTATAATCCATTCTCGTAAACTACTTAGAAGTTCTACACATGTATAAGTCTC
>PVLA01015230.1:0-26331 GCA_004027455.1 Hydrochoerus hydrochaeris | reverse complement strand
GTATAAGCTCCAAGTGAGCATATTATGCATAACATTTGCAGCACATCCTATGGGGTTCACATCACACATTCAGTATCAGAAAGATTCAGATGTGACCAAGCTCAGATTTGGCAAAAATCATGCAGAATAAAACAACTTACATGGACACAGTGTATGTAAAATTCACCCCCAGATGAAAAAGTTTCCTAGAGTGGGACAGAAAAAAACATCTTTTAGGCACACTTCGGTCAGTAACTGGGCAGAATTTATTCAGCTTCACTGGAAAGGTCAGTTTCACTGTAACTGAAATAAAAAGTAAAGGTACAGAGTGCAAAAATACAGTAAACACCCTGTTAACATCACCTCTATCCTAACGTTGCTAAGTATATACTTGGGTCAGTGAGAACAGAACATTCTTGTTAGGTTTACACAATTTTATTTCTAAATGTTAAAAACTCTAAAAGCGGTCAGTAACCAAAAAGTTGAAAATTTCAAAGTGATTTAATATTTGTGACATCGACTGATGGACCTAATATATCCAGGTGACATACAGATATGTAAGTTAAAATAATCACAAACTGTTTTCCTTTGTGTGTGTACTTTGCTATTCATATGAAGTATGTAGTAACAGTATGTAAAGAAAACAAAATACCAGAAAAGATTCTAGAATTGAATTAGTTGCATGTTTGCACAAATCAAAACACTGATTTCTACCTTTTTTCATGGTTGAAAAATACATTCCTCACTAATTCTTTTAAACATACAATTTAGTGGCGGTTACAGCAAAAATAAGTCAAAAGGCAAAGCAATTTTGACTTCAAAATAGGTACAATAGAGTTTTAGATTTTCTTTAAAAAAAGCCTCAATTTTACCTCAGATACATAATTCAAAGCTAAATGTAACACCTGAAATCTCAATATTATCTCATTACTGCATTTTAAATAGTAAAATAGAACAGTGATAAAAATATCTGATAATTCTCTGATAACTCCAAGGAAAACAGGATCTTGGGCTTTTAGCATTTGTTGTCCATGAGCAATGTACTTCAGTGGCTCTGTATGCAATTCCACTTTTGCTTTATAAACATCACCCTGGATTGTGTGTTGGACAAGAGCAATCATCCATTCCACTCTGCTTCCACTCACGATGACTAGAAATTAAAACAAAGAATAAGAAACAGCCAAAAGAGGCCCCCCAAATTGTAAATATATCTGATCATCTAGCATCCACGAATTTAATGATATGTGTTCTTTCCATATGATGAAAAAGATATCATAATGCCCATAAAATTTTGAAGTTAGTAAAAGTTGCCAATGTCCTTATAGACTAATATGCACACCATATATATATATATATATATATATATATATATATATATATACACATGACGGATGTACCTGGGGTTGGAGCTCTCCAGCTAACTGTTCTTACAACATGGCCTGAGGGAAAGGCTTTGTACAAAGTTAATTGATTTGAAAATATGATCAAGAAACTAGAAGTGAGAAAATGGGACAGGAAGCGAAGCGGAGAGAAGAAAAGGATTTCTTTTACCAAATCTTGAGAGCAATGCTCCCTTCTGTGGGACTTGAAGAGCGAAAACCTCTTTATCCAAGCCGAGGCGCTGGCAGATGGAAAGGTGCAAAGCACAAAGATGGTTGAGGAAATGTGTTAAGTCAAGAGCTGAGCCTGGGTCCCTTCCGATTCTTGTTTGTCTGGAAAGAGGACAGAATTCTGCAGCATCACAGAGCTGCCGTCCAACTTCTCTGCATAGAAAACAGCAAAAGGGACAGAGGTTTGGTCACTGGCGCGATATTGCTGAGAAGAACAAACAGGTAATTTGGAAGCTGTGCAGAAAAACTCAAAGCGTGATCAAAACGTATGCTGAACTTAAAGAAAAATAAAATTATTGCAGTAAAAGATACGCTGTTAAGAGTGGGGGTAAGTATGTTGGAAGCAAAGGGGAATTTTCTGAGGATTTCAAGAAAGACGAAAGGCAGTATGTCTTCTGCACATATTGTTCTGGGTCCTGGTCCACCTTGGGCACCGGAGCTGGCACCGTGTGACTTCTGGTCTCTCCCCAAGGTCAAAATGACCAGGAAAGGTCACTGTTCTGAATCCTTTCAGGGCATCGAGGTGGGCAGAACAGCACAGCGAAGACATTTATATAAAGGAATTCCTAGAACTCTTTCAGAAAGTGGCAAGAAATCCAGGCAAGCCTGTTTTGACTGATTTTGAGGCAAATGAATGGCAATGTGTCTTTTATTATAATAGAGTTCTTAAGATTTTTAAAAACGCATCGTAGATGTGGATCACGTCTCATATACGACAAACGGTACCGGACTCATTAAAATATACTTGTCTCCTCAGCCGTCTGCACTCTAGTATAATCAACCACTAGATCCTAAGAAATTCTGAGCCAATATCAAAGAAAAAATATTATAATCACTGCAGCTTCAGGCTACTGCTTCATTCCAATTCTATGAATATTCACTTACTTTGGGTCAATCAAGAATAGGAACCCAGACAATGAATCCCAGCAAATCCATTAAAATTTAAAACAAATTGGTAAATAATTCAGGAGTTGGAAGAAAAGGCACAGCAGAACTGAAAAATCCTATCAGACCTAAACAATAACGGGTATGCTACAAAATGCAATATTAGTTTATAGACAAGTTGGTCCTTGCAGGAAATTAGAACTTTAAAAAATTTTTTGTATCAGTAACACAGATCAAAAAGGATATTGGACCTAATGATAAACCTAATGATAAAGGTAATCGTTACGTATTGCAAATGTGCACTGTTCAAATCGTAAAGAACAGAAGGATGACCTGCAAAAAGAATAAATACAAAGAAAGCAATAGTATGCACACCAAGAGGGTAAAGGTGGCGAGGCGTGCAGCCTGAAGTAGCAGCTGTCTTGCAGGCTGAAACAGGAGAATCCCAAATCTGAGCTCAGCCTGGGTAACTTGTCTCAAAGTGAAAACAAAACAAAACAAAACAAAACAAAACAAAACCAAGAAACCACAACAAGAAAGACAAACATTGAAATGGCTAGGGTGCAGCTCAGTGCAAAGTCCCGCGCTCAAAATTCAACGCCTTAACAAACCAGGAAAGAGACGCTGTACAGGAGGGAAGACTTTAACAATGTAAATTCTAGAACTGCAGCTGTGAAGAGCGCCCAAATTACCACTTGTTCTTTGGGAAAAAGGAAAAAAGAAAAAACGGGAACAAAAAAAGAGCAAAAGATGCAGATGTGATCATACAGACCGAGAGATGAGGCCACTGAAAATGTTTTAAAGTGAATTTTGTAGCTGTAGAGAGCTCAAATGATATGGAGAGATTAAAAGGAAAGCTTGCTGCTGTAATCGGCGCATTTAAGAAATTGACACACGGCACAAACTTTAATAAAGAGTTCAAGAAATATGTTGGAATAGCTTCCTAAGAGGGGGGCAAAAGAAAAAAAAAGAGTGGGTAGAAGTCTTCCAAATTAGTTGCTCAGATGACCAGATACAGGCGAGCAAAGTGGATCAGACATATGTAAGCACTCACCGCTCCTTCAATGAGCTAATAGAATGAGTGGCAAAATTATCTTAGCTATGTTGTGTCTAGATATATGTTTTCAATATTTCACGCAGCCATTGTTAATTTCCTATGATCTTGTTTTGAACATCTGTATCGTTTTCACTGCTTTAAAAAATTCTCTTTAAACTAAAAAAGTGTTCTAATATTTATTTTACTTAAAATTTATATATGTATCTAAAATAGTAAAATGTCAGAAACATTAAGAATGCATTCTTTCCTTAGAGCACTTTCCCTTTCATTATCTCAGTACCTATTATGTATTTTGGATCTTATTACTCTTTCAGTTTTTTAGTATCATTTTTAAATACTAGAGAGACAATACGATATTTACAAATGTAGATAACCGTCCCACTAAATTTCTGTTAGTCCATCAAACAGAATGATTTGTGCTGTCACTGTTCGATGGTCCACTTTTCATGTTTTGATTTTGTCACCTGAGCAGCTACTTCTAAGATAACAATATGTGATCTATCAACTAGTGATTTCTTACTGTTTTTTTTTGAAATTCTGTATGATTTCTACCCTTCTTTCTGTTTTGTCTCTCTCTCTCTCTCTCTCTCTCTCTCTCTCTCTCTCTCTATATATATATATATATATATATCATATCCTTCCCTTGGAAAAAAGGAATGCATTCACTTTTGCCCTCAAAGGAAATAAAAACGTGCCATTAATTAAATTCTCACTAACTTTGGAAAACATGAGTTCCATATCATTTCATACACAAGGCTCAGATGACCTCTTTGGAATATAAAACACACACACACACACACACAGACACACACACACTGTAGTATTACAAAAAACATTAACCTGTAGAAACGAAAGACCAACAAGTCACTTTGCAGTGTCAATTTATCCTGAACACTCAAATTTAGCAGAGGGAGGCAAACAGCCACGGGAATCAGAGTAGTGTTTACTCACACGCTGAATTTCAGAAATCTGTGGTCAGATGGAACTGCAATGTTCAGTTCTAGTAACTCATCTGGTTTGAAGACTCTCCACACTGATGTCCACAGTGATTTTAAGATTTGTACTATTTTATTATTTTATTTTTTCCATATGGGAAGAAGTTCAAGAGATGGGAGGTGAGGAGGGAAGACAGAAGGGTGAGCTCCATCCACCCGAGTTGCAGCCTCACGTCAGGGACGCGGTCGCGGTGGACCATGGACTTGCACAAGAAAGAGGAGGAGAAAGAGGAGCAAAGGAATTTAGACATAATAAACATGGCTCCGAATGGGATGCTCTCCTTTTATATCAGCAAAGAGAGGCTGCTTCCCCTTCACAAATTTGAAACGTGGAGAGTAGTCAGCTGATGACACCCTAATAAATATCGTGACACCAGCCCGAGGTCTCTCCAAGCCCTTGAGGGGGAAAATCATCACATGACACAAATATCATGCAGCAAGAGTTTATCATGATGTCTGTTTTATTGCGTCTATTCATTTAACTTATTGTTTTTACCCCTGTGCAGACTGAGGGGTGCAGAGCAAGCGTTGGATTGGTGTGTGTGACATCCGATGATTAAGTTACGAAAATCAGCCTGCCCATTTCCTTGGAAAATTATTTGCATGTCCTTAGAAAACGATTTTAATTGCTGATTGATGGACACCACTTCCGCATACTTACAGGGTGCGGTTTGGTGCTTGAATGCGTGTGAGGTCTGATTGAAACATGCAGTTAATGTGAAATGTGTTTTGAAAAATTATTATACTAAAAGACACGTTGCTACAGATCCCTCCTAAAATTCTTGCTTTGCACACGCTTATCCCAGCATCCCGGCCACTTCCTGCAGCAGCTCTGGGGTCCTCTATCCTGAGGGTCTTTAGCTGTGCTTTCCCAGCCACCTCAGTGTCCCGAATGTCCTTTTCTGGTCACTGTGACCTTGGGGAGGAGCCGGGAGTCGCACGGTGCCAGCTCCGGGGACCGAGGTGGACGAGGACCCAGAGTCCTGTGTTTATAGCTGCCTTTCTGCTGGATGGCGCTCAGTGGCACCAGTCACCATGTTTTTGATCATGCCAAGTAGTGAGCCTCAGGAAAGAGACCCCCCAGAGGTGCTGTAGAAAGTTGCACACATGGTGGGGTGAGTGTATGCCAAACCAGGGGCATGTCTTGGGGAGGATTCTGGCCACGTGTCTTGCAGTGCAATATTTTTTGGTTAGTACACTCTCCACGCGGTGCCTGGACAGGTCACTTCCTGGTCCTTCCGTGTCCTTCAACCCCGTCCTTCTCCTGTCTCCCTAATTTGACCGCCTCTTGCACAACAGGTGCCACCGAAATCAGGGGAGCTAGCGGCTCCATGGCTTTATCAGGCAGTAGTTGTGGGAGACTTCTTCATGATGCATGTTAGGTGATCATAAATACAGTCACCCCGATGCTGAGCAGAAGGCTAGGGCTGATGGCAGCTGAGTTTGGGTGCCTGTTTCTCCAACCTGCCCCATGCTTTGTTTTCCCACATTCATCTCACCGTCCGCAGCACGTCTCTACGCTAACTCACTGACTCTCAGCTTCCACGTACGAGAGAAATCACGAGGTACTTGTCTGTCTCTCTGTTTCCTTTCTTTCTTTTTTATTGAAGAGGAAAAAAAGACACAGAAAAGAAAAACAAAAAAGCAAAAGAGAGGAACAACAGCAACAAACCCCAAACAATGACCGTATGGGTTTTCCAAACAGGATGGTAGGAATTTAACAAGGATTGTCGTGTTGCAGAGCGTTACCTTTCAAAAGAGGTCCTCTTTTTATTTTAAAAGGAATAAAACAAAAGAGGACTGATCCAGATCGGAACAGAACAGTGTAAGCGACACAGGAGTTCACAACAAGACAGTTGGATATTAACAGTAGCTACCATAATGTCTCTTTCTTTGAAATAGTTGAGCTTAGCTTTACACACAATAGTGTCAAACAGGACATAATAGAATAAAACCACTCAAGAGAATGAAAGTATTGCAAGGCATTCTGGACCAAATAACCAAAGATAAACAATGGCTACTATAATATCTCATTTTCTGTAAAAATTTTGTTTTTACCATCATACATGTTAAAATCCAATAAGACACAATGTGATAGAACTAATGGTAACAGAAAAACAAGAGCATGGTAGGACTTCAGAGCAGGATGGTTTTAAATGATCAACAGCTGCCATATTGTCTTTTTTTCAAAGTAACTATTCATACCATCGTATATAATGACATCTTTCTGTTCTGAGCGTGTCCATGCAAGCGATGCTATTTCAAAGCAGATTCCGTTTTGCTCACACACACCACTTCCCTGCCCATTAATGAAGGCCGCCATCATGGAGAACCATGGGAAATTTTCTTAAAATATTAGGCCGGGCTCTGGGGTCCAGCTGGCTCACTTCTTGGGGTATATCCGAGGTGCCCCCGAGGTCTTGGGGTGCGGGCAGAATTGTACACCAAGGACAATTGATGGAGTTGGCATCCATTAGCTTCCCGAGGAAAACGTGCAGAAGGTTAGCTGGCCGTGTGAGCTGAGGTACGGACACCGCAGAAGGAGGACACAGGTCAGGGACAACGAATCCATGAAGAAGAATGCTCACTGCCTATTCACTGCTCAGCAGGGCTCTGGGTGCCTTGGAGATGTCCCCCGGTGATCATGGGTTCGTATTTAACAGGGAATCTTGAAGCACCATTTGCTATTTTATTTTTTTTATTTTGTTCAGTGCTCCATGTGTGCGGGTATTTTTTGTAGCAGGACTCAAAACTCAGGTCCTCACACTTGCCAGGCAGGCGCTGTGCTGCTGGGCTGCAATAACTCTCGGCCTATTGGTCCATAGCTGCAGAACAGCATGTTTACAATCCCCGTGTGGAGCTGGGGTGGGTAAATAATGCTTGTTTATTTGTTTTTCCGTTCCCTCCCGGCTTTCTCCCTGCTCCATCTCTTAGTCCCCTACCTTTGAGTAAGATCTATCTCTCAGCCTCTGATTATCTATCTTTTATTTTGTTCTTTGTTTATACTTCGGCTTTCTCATAGAAGAGACACCATGTGATAACTCCTCTGGGAAGCTACGTTGAAGAGAAACGGCAGGACCCAGTGGAAGTCCTAGCTTTGGTTGTTTGAGGAACCTTTGCACTGATTTCCACAGCGTCTGTGCTAGTGCAATTCCCCCCACAGGGCAGCAGGGCTGCTCTCCCTGCACCATCCCTCCGGTTTTTATTACTTCATTTTGGGATCCTGGCCATTCTCTCTGGGACGAGGTGGCTGCTCAGTGCCGTTGTAATTTGCAGTCCACCGATGACTAGCACTGTGGAGTACGGATTGGCCATCTGGCTTTCTCCTGCAAATTGTGGCTACATCTCGTGCCCACATTTAATATCCCAGCGTGTGGCAGGACACAGACCTCGAACTGCGAGCTCCATACAACTGTGAACCACTCATTACCTACCTAGGGTTAGCGCCAAAGAGAATAAAATCGGATGCCTGCTCGTGTGTCTTGCACTAATCCAAACCCTGCAGGGTCTGAATTCTGGAAACTCTCAAGACAGGGGATTCTCCGTTCTGTTTTGCAAATCATTTTTCTATCAAGGGAAGAATCACTGACTTTTCCACATTTCCTATTCCTCAGCGAGTTCTTGGCAGGTGATTTGATTCCATTTGCATTCCTTGTGCATGTGGATGTGCGAGGAGCAGAGAAATAAACCACGGCTGTGAGAGGAAACGGGCAAACCCTAAGGGCAGGGTGTACACGGTGAGTGACGCTAATAAGATACAGTGCAGAGAAGTCATTGCAACGTGAAACTTACTGTCGGTGTGTTGAGTTTTGCCTGGTATGATGGTCACAATGGCTTTTGAAATCTCACAGTATCTCATTAAAACATGTTAAAAGAAAGGCACTTACTGTAAAACTACCTAGCTGATGCGGACTAAACACCAGTGATTTTTCATGTTTGATGATTGACAAAACACTCACAGATAGAAGTGGGATAGAACAATCACATGTAGAGACATTGTGACCAAGTTTATTCTAGGAGGTTCATCGTGGTAAGTCACGCGTAAAATGCATTACGTGTTCTGTGCAAACATGCAAGAGACACTAGATATGCTTGTGTGTGTGTGTGTGTTTGCCAAGCTGCACACACAAACTGAGGAATTTTGCAGGTGGGGAATCAGGGGCTGACATCTGTGGATTCTGGATATTTGGGAAAATAAAGGAGGAGGTCCCCGGGGTCCGCCAGCAGAGTGGAAGAGGTCACAGACCTCCAAAATTTTTCTGGGAAAATTGCCGACGCTGTATTTTGTTCATTATGCTGGCAGCTGAAATAACATATGCTTGAAGTTCAGGAAGTGAGAAATTTCTGAGATCTGTCGAAGGAATGTATGACAGAAACCCTTTCCCTGCCTTAATGCATAGCCACGAGACATGCTTATTTTGTGCAAATAGTCCTTTATATGTATTTTTATTTTCCTTCAGCGATTATCTATGATGAAGCTGTTTTCAAAGACATTTTTTTAGAAAAGGTCCTATCTGAGTAAGAATGCATTTGTATGGATTCTGCACCTCAGAACTAGAAATACAAAGAATTCTTTCGTTTTCTAAGGCGTCTCTTCCAGCTGGTCATTTCGACAGCACAATTTTGTGAAGAATTGCATTTAATTGGGGGGTTATGTTGAGCGTTCTTCAAAAGGGATTGTTTTTCAGGATAATACTCACCTCAGTCCTGTGGACAGGAAATCAGCACAGCACACAGCTCTGGGGTCCCCACACTTTCATTCTGCACACAGGAAGTTAATGAAAGACACACTGGGAACGGAATCCAACTAAGTGTGAATATTGCAAACAAAAATCACAGGGAAATCAATACAGACTTTCCAGAGCTGATAAGCACTGGGTATTGTCACCTTATTTCTCAAAATATCAGAAGCAATGGTGGTTTTTAAACAAGCTCATTGCTTTGGGACATTTAAGAGAAATATTTTAAGATATTTTAAAGAATGAGAACATGACCAAAATATGTGCACATTCCATTCTGGTCTTTTGTTTCTAGATACCATGACTGACTCACAGAACCTGGGAAGCTAATAACACTGAGGAAATCAGTGGAGCGTCTCCTATTGGAAATCAAATATCTGCGGACACAGCTTATTGTACGTCCACTTCCACTGGTGATTAAATGGGCATTAAGACAGGAAGAAAATAAATTAGTCGCCTTGGGCACAGAATGAGGTTTGATTTACGACGTGGACATCGGTTCTTGGCCACACCCGCAATTCCTTTAACGTTTTTTTAGATTGAAATTGATCCCCTTTGGCCGGGAGTGTAATTGGAAACACCTGACAACCAATTATCCCGAAATGGGATTATTTGCGAGGTGCGAGGCCCAAGGTGTAGTTGTCAGCGGGAACCTGACTCACCGCAGTCACAGACAGAGTGGGTTTGCATGGATCTGTTGAATTATGGATAGGTATTTGACAGAAATTTGACAAAAAGGCCAGAGATATAGCGCCTGGCGCATTTTGCCTTTATTTTAGTTCTTGTTTTAAATTATTAATCTTTACAGGGTCGCAGATGTGTGCTCCCAGGACAACAAAAGGAATCCAATAGATACCAAGGAATCGTCTTTGAAATCTATTGTAGTCCAGAAAGAGACTGAACCTGTAGTCCTCTAAGCCTGAGTACACCTAGACACGGGGAACAGAAAGTCTTAGGTTTTCAGAATAAAACTGTTGATTTTCCTGATGCAAGAATGTTTATCTGCAATGCTTCTATCCATTACAATTATTACACCCTCTTCTTTCCATTTGGTGATTATTTCTCAAATTTCACAGAAGTGGCACTTTGCAATGCAGAGCTGAATCTGTGCCTGGCTTCCCCCCTCTTAGTAGAGTGTTCACTTTAGATCATCTATATCATGATTGCATCGATGAGAACTTTATTCCTTTTGAGTTCCTTGGTGGTAGTAATGATACTACGCTTGCCCAGAAAATGTGTTTGTTTACTCAGCAGTAGGCCCATGGTTTGTTCCAAATTTCTTCACTCATGTTATGCGTTCATGCACCAGTTTTGATATGGATGCATGTTTTTCCTGCTTGTATGGCGTGCAAGTAGCACTGAGATAAATTTTTAAATTCTATACAGTCTGCTTTTGAATGGAAACATAAATTGTTGATTTCTTCATTTATGAGGACAGTCTCCAGTTGCTTCCATTTACCCATAAAAGCCTGAAGATCATCCTTTTTGATAGCTGAGTAATATTCCATTGTCTAAAAATATCACATCTTTTTCAACCACTCTGTGGTTGATGGGCATGTTGGTTGTTTCCCAGATTTAGTTATTACAAGTTGTGCTGCTATGAACAAGGGTGAACATTGTTTGATTGTTCACTTTTTATGCTTTGAATTTGTAACTTGAAGAACTATTTGGAAGATAACAATATGTAATTTATCAACTGGTGATTTCTTATTTTTTATGAAATTCTGTATTGTTTCTACCCTTTTTTCTGTTTTGCTTTTTTCCTCTAAATAAATAAAAAAAATTGTTGGTTTCTTGAAACCTCTATTTACACTTGATCCAAAATGTTCCCAAATACAGGTAAGATACTGTTGAGACCACCATAGCTACAAAGGCATTTTTAAAGGTAAAGTACTATTACTGGATGTGTTTTGTGCTTTTTACATTGATTAAATACATTCTGTGGGTCAAATGCTGTATCTAAGAAAAATACTATGTCAGGTTTTAATTTCCCTCTGGTGCCATAGAATCCATTAGAATCCTCGAGGCCCTGCTAAAAGTGGAATTTTCAGTCTCCAGCACCGCCTACAGGACTTCCAAACTCTGCAAACTTCCAACATATATCCAAGGCATATTCTTGAGATAGCATCTCGAGTGTTTCTTATTTGGCAGTAAATCCCAGAAGGTGTCAAGGGAATGCAAATTAAGTTATAATCACCTTTGGTACATTCCTTCCTGTTCAGTGCCTTATGCTATTCATCATAAATAATTCTGAGACGTGACGGGCTGAGTTTGCATTCAACGATTTCTTTCCGTCTGATGTCTTCCACTCCCTTCTCTGCTTGCATTCAGAGAAGGGGACACTAATCAACCACGCTAAGCCATTGATCACATACAAAAACTGATTTATGATTTTTGAAAGGCAGCAGTTCCTTCTATAGGATTTCACGAATGGTTTTCTTTCCTCTTCAAACCTGCACCTTTAGCAGTAGGAGATGCTGGCATTACAGGTGTGAACCACTATGCCCGGGTCGGGTTTTGTTGTTGTTGTTGTTGTGTTAATTCTGGAAACCAATTCTATGACCAATGCACCATCAATGCCTGATACCTGTTAGTCCTGTGCACATATGTCTGTATGCATGTGTGTGAGTGTGTGAACATACATGCATACGTGTATGTTCTGAGCTAAGATGGCTTACAAATGTCCCATGCAGATCTGCATCTTGGGAAATGATCTTTTTCCACTCTGGAAGCTTTTTGCAAAAGCACAGAAGAGGCTCTCTGCAAATGCCTGCTGTGAGTGGTGAGAGAAAGACCTGGGATGCTTTTTCTCCTGTGCATTTTGTCTGGACATCAGAGAATTTCCCATCTGGCATTGTGCACACCCTATTTCTCTCCACGCACCAGGGTTCAGCTTTGCAACCTAGCACTTGGCAGTTTGTCCCTGATGAGTCTGAGGGTTAACTGCAGGCTTATCTGCATCACCGCTGTGACCCTTAGTTTAATGTTGGGTGACATTCTTGGGGAGTGTCTTGGCTATCGCTGGAAACATTGCATGGGCCCCCTGTCTTGGTCTCTACCACCCCAACATCTGGGGACCACCTGGCACACCTCTCCTCTTCATCTGTGCGATTCCAGCTCCAACACTATGTCAGCGAAGCCGGCGATGTGACAGTCCGCTCCGCTGACCCAAGGTCACCTTCCTCCTGCTACGGGATTCAGGGAAAGAAATACATTTGCCAGCAGCATGGACTCTTCCTTCTGGCGTGGAAATCACGGGAGGATTCAGGCAGGCCTGGTCCAGGAGAAGGCTTGGCCGACCTTATTTTGCAGTTTCCCTTGTCGGAATGACACTTGGGTCATTTAGTTCAACCCTGTGTCCCGGAAACGACCCCCCTGCTAAAAAAAGCACAAACTCTGACCTGCTTTAAAATCTTCACTGTGAAACTAGAAACTTTTACCCATTGCTAACTTTGATTTAAGACTGCATGAGGTTCATATTGATGAGTACACTCTTGTTACTTTCCTAGGGCAGCTGTCAGTAAATAATACTGAAGCGTTATTTATCCTGTTGCTTATGATATTGCCTGATCTATTTTATCCTACTTATTAAACTCTTTCTTTAGTCTTATCTTCTTTTTTGGAAGGCTTGGGACAGAACCCAGGGCCTTTGCCCTGAATCTTTTTTCTATTTTTCTTTTCTTTTCTTCTTTTCCTTTCCCTTTTCTTTCTTTCTTTCTTTCTTTCTTTCTTTCTTTCTTTCTTTCTTTCTTTCTTTCTTTCTGGTCTTTCTTTCTTGTCTTTCTGTCTTACTTTATTTCATTTTATTTTTTTGTCTTTTTTTGAGACAGGGTCTTGCTATGGAGTTCAAACTGACCCTCAGCCCACGTTATAGCCCAGGCTGGTCTTGAGTTTGCTATGATCCTCCTGCCTCAGCCTCCTGAGTATTCCTGATTATAGGCTTGCATCACCACGCCTGGCCTCACCTTTTGTCTAGTGTTTTATTTACAGACAGAATCTCCTGGATTCACTGAATTGGTGGAGCTGTATTTTAACTGGCTACCCTCCTACCTCAGCCCCTACAGAGCTGGGGCCACATTCTTCTTTTATGATAATTATTCATGCTTATTATTTGCATGGATTGTTGAGTGTCACAGAGAAACTGCCATAAAGACACATGCCATGCACTGAAGTTGCCCAGCTCTCTTCTTACACTTTCTTGTCCTGTCTGAATCACCATGGAACAAAAATGATTATTTTTCCTGCAGTTGCTAATTCATGCTGGTCAGGTCTTTTTCCTGGACTCCAAAGTCCATTATTTCTCAAATTGGAGTCAGTTTTCCAGGTTGCTATAAATCCTTAATCCTTTCGAATTGCCGAAGACTCTTTCATTGATTTTTCTCCACCGAACAGAATTATCTTCTGATTGTAAATTAAAATCGAAGTAGAATTCTGCTGGGTAAATCTCATCTGCAAACCCGGCTTGTGTCATGGCTCAAAAGAAGCGTGAGACAGACACATTCTTCAAGGGGCTGCCTCTTGGGTCCGGGTCCCAGGTCTCACACCCCTCCTACTTATGGATTTACAAGCAGATTAATTAATTGCAGACTGGACTCCCCATGATTCACCCAGCAACCCATACTCTGCACAGGTGAGCAATTCTGGGGACAACCTGGGTCTCGGCCAACTGGCTGAACTCAGCCATGCATTCAAAGCTTCACTGGGCGTGAAAGCTCATGCCGTCAGTTTTTGGGAATCTGGATCTAATTCCTTCCTGGATGCTTTCATTTATCCAGCTACATCTTGGAGAAACTTACTCCTTTCAGTTCCAAAGAGGAACCCCCAACTTTTCCCATCTCCCCGTGTCTTCTTGGTGCTTCTGGCCACAGGACATTGGTGCATGACAGATACAAACACAGACCTCCATTTCAGCAGGAAGTTGTTCTCTGATACGCCTCAGTGATACCAAAGGCTCTAGCTTAGTTACGCAAACACCCGATCTGCTTTGTCCAGACAATGTCCGGGTTCTGGGTTGAGTCTCCCTTAATTTTTATGCAAGCAGAGATAACTGAGTTGACATTTTAGCAATGTGGGTTAAGGAATATTATCTTCTCCCAGACGCTTGCAATATAAATGGCAACAATTTCATTTTGTGGTTCATGAAATTGCATTTAATCATTGAATTCTAAGTAGCCAGAAATGTAGAACTGGAATTTCAGGGTCTCTCTCTCTCTCCTTCTCTCTCTCTCTTTCTCTCTTTCTCTCTCTTGCTTTCTTTCCTTGTCTTTCTTTCAGTTCCTTTGACTGAGAGCTCTACCTTGTGGGTTGTTCCGGAGAAAAGAAATTTGGCCTTGAAGGAATGCTTTTCATGGCTCCATGGCTAGAAAGAATCACAGAGGAATTTTTTTCTTTGCTGAGCAGCGTACATAGCCTGTGAGTTTTGTTCCAAACTCACTGTGACAAAGTCACATCTTTGTAGCCGGAAAGTTAAGTCATAACCCACCCAACAAGCTGCTGTAAATAATTTTTGATTTCCCTTGGTTAGCATTGAGCAAACTGCGTTTCAGGTGCAGGAGGTGAGGGCTGAGATCGGCAGAGATTGAGCCTGTGAATAATTGTTCCACACCTGGGTAGCTTGCGAAAAGGACCTTGGTTTCTCCTGTTCCGTTTCATTTCTCAGCTATTTCTCTATTCCTTGGCTTTCCTTGCCTTGTGGATTTATTTATCAATCATTTATCGAACAGCTGCTAAGTGAAAGTATGGGGTGGGGGGAATCAGCGTGTTCCGGGCAGATGCTGCACCTCAAAGGAGCAATATCAAAGAAGAGACAGCTTGTTATGAAGGCAAAAAAGAAAAAAAAAAAAAGAGAAATAAGTGGAAATATTCTCATAATGAATGAGCAGGTGGCCAGGTGTCATGGATCACTGCTGGGTGAAACCTCTTTCAAAACAGTCTCCACTGGGTGCTTTAGTTAGGACACCCTGAGTTTTTTGCAAAGCAGCTCAGAGGCTGGTGGGTGCCTGGGCTTCGTCTTTCACAGTGGAGGAATCACACTGGGGTCTTGCTATTGAACTTTTGCAAGAGGATCCCAGTTTGGTGATAAACAGGAAAACTCACCGTCACCCCTGGGTAGGGACTCAAACAAACACCGAGTTCATTTAATTACCTCCTGTGCACCTTTTTTACCCCTCCCTGTCAAGATCTGAGGTCTCAACATATGACTTGCAGTCATCAGAGAGCTGTTGGAATTCTAAAAGTGCATAAAGAATGAATGCAGTTATTTATGGACCTGGGAGAGAGCTACTTTTCTGATAGGAACCGGGGTGTTGGTGAAAATGGGAAGCACAGGCTTGCAGAGGTGTGGGGTGATGTGTGATGGATATCAGACTTTGCACAGTAACCAAGAGGAGAAAAAATCCAGTGTTAGCACAGGACGGTTATTTTGCAGCAGGGACAGTGACCCTTTTGGAGATTTCACCTCTGCCCTCAAAGAAAGAGTGTTAAATACAAAAAACATGTTCCCTAAAGCTACTGGTTTGCAATTTTTATTGTGCAATTGTTTTCCCTTGTATTCTGCATAGGGATGCATCCTGGGAGAATTTGTGAGAAGTGCACAGGTTTCTGGAACCGTAAAGTAAGTCTTCATGTTTATCTATTTATATTATGCCCTTTACACTTAATGTTAACATCTCACATCTGAATAGCGAGTGTATGCCGGACCTCATTCAAGCTATCAGCGATAAAGCGAGAACATGAATTATTTTTTAGAAAACTTTGAGTAAATAATCAATTGGAGGCTCGGGAGCTTGAAATCAAAATGGATTTTGACACAATTTACCAGACACTGGAAGTCATGGGGCCGGCTTTGCAGGAAGACCGAGAAATGTTTGCAAAAGACCGATCTTGGGAAGGAAGGGGGGGGGACCCCAGAGACATCACTGGCATCATCACAACCCCTATTTGGAGAGGTGCAAGGTAATCACAGAAATTCGCCCCAGGGCTGCTTATCCCGGGGAAGAATTAAATCCACCCGCCGCTAACCTCACAGAAGCATCAGGAGGAAGTGTCCATGGCGTCTCACAGCTGCATGTTACTGGGCAGGTGGGTGGCTCTTCAGCCTTTGTCCTTATGCCTAAGACCCTGTCGGTGGGTGTCACGGCTGCCTCTTCCGTGATGGCGCTGTGCACTCAACCTCCACAACGATGCCGACCAAGAAACACGTGCTTTCTCTTCTCTACTCATTTCTGTTGCTCTTTTCTTTTCTCGCTTTTCATTTCTTTGCTTTTCCTTGTCTGCCTTTCTCCCCCTCCTTCTTTCTCCTTTTCTTCTCTGTCTCTCTCTTTCTGTCTCTCCCTCTGTCTGCCTGTCTTTCTCTGTGTCTGTCTCTATTTCTCTCTGTCTCTGTCTCTCTGTCTCTTTCTGTCTCTCCATCCTCTCTGTCTCTGTGTCGCTTATCTCTGTGTCTTTCTGTAGTTTCTCCATCCTGGTCTCTCTCTCTATCTCTGTATCTCTGTTTTTCTCTATCTCTCTGTGTCTCTGTCTGCCTGTCTTTTTCTGTCTCTCTCTGTTCCTGTCTGTCTTTCTATCTGTCTGTCTCTGTGTCTCTTATCCCTCTGTCTCTGTCTCTCTTTCTGTCTCTCCATCCTGGTCTGTCTCTGTCTTTCTGTCTGTCTGTCTCTGTCTCCCTCTGTCTGTCTCTGTCTCTGTCTGTCTGTCTCTGATCTTTCAGTCTCTTTCTGTCTGACTTTCTGTCTCTCTCTCTCTGTCTGTCTGTCTCTGTTTCTGTCTCTCTGTCTCTGTCTCTCTGTCTCTGTGTCCCTCTGTCATCTCTCTGTCTCTTTCTGTCTCTGTCTCTCTGTCTGCCTCTGTCTGTCTCTTTGTCTCTGATGTCTCTGTCTCTTTCTGTCTCTCTTTGTAGTATCTCCATCCCTGTCTCTCTCTGTCTCCCTGTCCCTTTCTGTCTCTGACTCTCTTTTTCTGTCTCCCTCTGTCTGTCTCTTTCTGTCTCTCTGTCTCTGTGCCTCTTATCTCTCTGTCTCTTTCTGTCTCTCTCTGTCCATGTCTCTATCCATGTCTGTCTCTGTCTCTCTGTCTCTGTCTCTGACTCTTTCAGTGTCTCTCTGTCTTTTTCTGTATCTCTGTGTGTCTCTGTCTCTCTACATCTCTCCATCCCTCTCTGTCTCTGTCTTTCTGTCTGTCTCTCTCTCTTTCTGGGGGTTGAAGCCAGGGCCCCCACACAGAGCGGGGTTAGAGTGCCTGTGGGAGCCCCGTTCTCAGCCTGTAGCACTTCCTCTTCCCCAAGGACGACCCCGCGCTGCGGTGTGTACCAGGCACCGGGTGGTTATGTGCCCGCGGCTGCCTGTCAAGCCACCGGACGGTCCTGTGTGCCCGGCAGAGTGTTCAGGGAGGCCCAGCGCTTCGTGTGCTGACAGAACATGCACGTTGCAGACTCCAGGGAAAGGAGCTCTATCGGTGTGTACCATGTCCCTTATCTCTCTGCCCCCAAAGGCCTCCTGCGTGCTGAGAATGTCTCCCTGCAGACCCTGCAGCGCCGGCGGGAAGCGGTCGTGCGCTGGCGGAGTGTGACTTGTGCCTCTTCTGTTTTGGTGGCCTTTTCTTTCGTATTATCTCACAGGGCGTGGTTGTCCTGGGGTGTTTTTCAGTGTCCAGTGGTTTCATTCCCAGCGCATCTCTGAAGGCTTGGTGGCAGTAGCCCCCGTGTTTGCAGTGTGCAATTTTGACCTTTTCCTGGCCTGAGGAAGTGCGGGATGATCGGGTGGGAAGAGGACGAAGGAGGTGTGGACCCCAGGCAGCCCGTGATCACAGCCCTGGAAAAGATTCTTTCCAGGAGACTGTTGTCAATCAGTAATCAATACCGAAGGGGCAAAGTAGCAAAGAACGATGTTTGCTGTCCTCTGAACAGCAGTCCGAGGAAGACCCACATGCAGGTCTTTCTGAATGAGGGCTTTAATAAAGGCTCTTAAAAATTAGAAGAAAACCCAACTAGTCCCAGCCTCTTGGGAAGCTGAGGCAGGAAGATCTCTCGTTGGAGCTCATAGTAGGTTACTGAACAACTTAGTGAGAGCTGGTCGGAAAAAAAAAAATTAAAAGATGAGCTGGGGGTGTAGCTTCCCTAGAGGGCCCTGGTTTCCACCCCTGATATTGCAATAACAATGATAATATAAATTTTTAAAAAAGAAGCAGAATGAAAGGAATTTTACAGATGATCTGGGCGTAGAGCAGCTCTAGCTTCACAGAGCAGTGCCAAGTTACCCACCCTGGGTGGATTGCGATGCTCGTATCGGGGTGAGGGATTCATCTCCGGATGTTTTAGGGGAGAATTTTTTGGGTGGGAGGGGTGGGATAATACAGGTTCCAACCTTTACATTCCTTATCCCAGAAAAATTTTATCTCACCCAGTGGGGACCCGACTCTCGGTTAAATATTCCTTCAAGGTTGATGATTTTCGTTTTACCTTCCCAGTAAGTCTCGGTACCAAATGTGTTTTAGGTGGAGACAAGGTCTTAGTAATCGTTCAGTCGCTCACCTGACACTCACATTTCCAACTTTCCTGCCTCAGCTTGGTGGAGAGCAGGGATCCCAGGCCTGCAACACCCCAGCCGGCCTCTAAAGCACATTTATTTTGCAGACCTGTTGACTGGCTTTCTGCTGTTCCCTGCAAACAGATTTTCAAGGGTGGATGCAGGTGAGATAAATAAATACAACTTCTAATTCTGTGAGTTACCTGGGAGTGTCGCATGGGCTGGGACGCACGTGGATTCTTTTTGTGACCTGCGACTCTCGCAATGCAAGCTTTCAGGCTGGTATGTCACCCGAGAACAAGGAGTCAGTCTATGAACATCCTGGGTAGGTAGGAAGGAAGACTTTTGGGATTCTTCCACATAAATATTTCCCGGCCACCTCCCGGGTGCATGTGGTTTACGATGCTGACCTGCAGATGGTGATGTGGATCTGATTTGCAGAAAGCTGGGTTCCTGCACTGGGCGTGGGAGAAGTGAGAATTTCTCCTTCAAAATCTTGAGACTCCCTTGGGTGTGTGTGTGTGTGTGGTTTGCTTTTTTAAAAACCCATCTGCAGCTGTCATTACCTGGAGAGGCTCAATTGTGCATCCTGAGCCTTCCTCTCTGGGCTTCTTTGGGAAGCTCAACAAGTTTTTGCTTAATGGTTTTTGTTTTTGTAAAACCAAAGCAGGTCGATGTGATCTGAGAGCGGGGTTTTCCCCCTTCTTCGGGTAAATGTGCAATTTAAAAATAACATATAGGCATCATCCCTGTGATACCAGCACTCACGGGGAGGCTGAAGCAGGAAGATTTTGAATGGGATCCCAGCCTGGGGAAACTAGCTACAGAGATGTTACCCTGAAGTTGAAAACCAGAAGCTAAAGAAAAAGGGTAAGATGCAGCTCACTGCAAAGGTCCTGGTTTCAATCCAAAACCTCAGTCTTTCCAGAGAGATATTTGATGTCGAATCCAGAATAGAGGCAGAGGAAAAAAGCAGGTGGAGAATTTGAGAAGAAAGATAGGAACCCAATTCAAGTTGCAGGTTGGGTACAGCTGGACGAATATCTGTTTCAACCCCATTTGCTCAATAGATCCTTCAGGGAGTAGCCTGGAATATTTAGTTCTTTTACATGGAAAGAAAGAAAGGGAAAAAATTTTTTTAAAAAGTAGATTAGAGAAAAGAGTCTGATATTCCAATCAGGAGCTCTGAATTTGAAATTTGAACTTGGCCTGCTCACAGGAGCACATATGGGTTCACTGAATATATTCGTGGGCTGTAGTTTAGTTTCCATATGCAGCAAGGTGCAGGACCAGCACTGTGAGTGGTACTGGCTGCCACTGTGTGTCCCACGCAGGAGGAGAAACAGCAGTTTTAGCCAAGCTGGGGTCTGACTGCCAAAGGTTTGCAGAGCACAGATTCCCCACTGTGTGATGCACGGTTCTGAGAAGATGGGAGCTGGTGATTACCACTTGCTTATATGTGCTCCTCAGGGTTTAGGTCGAGATGTCCCTCAAAAGTCTCAGGTGTTCAGAGGCAGGGAGTTGAAGGGTGATTAAGTCATGGTCACCTGCATTCCCCAGGGGATCCACTCATGGATGGGTTCATGGCTACATGTGGAGCCTGGTTAGTGGTGGCCACTGAGGTCGAGTTCTTGTTCCCGGCTCCTCCCTTCTCTCTCTGCTTCCCAGCCACCATGATGTGAGCATCTTTCCTCCTCCACCCCCATCCGCCATGATGCTCCTGCCTTGGAGCAGCCGACCATGGACGGCACCCTCTGCACCCATGAGCCACATTAAACTCCCCCTCTTTAAGTCTGTGTTCTTGACCCCGGCTCCTCCCTTCTCTCTCTGCTTCCCAGCCACTGTGATGTGAGCATCTTTCTTCCCCCACACCCATCCACCATGATGCTCCTGTCTTGGAGCAGCCGACCATGGACTGCGCCCTCTGCAACCATGAGCCAAATTAAATCTCTCTTCCTTTGAATTGTGGGTATCCAAGGGACGAGAAAGTAGCTAATGGCAAGCTGTTCTACTTTCAGTGTTAGACCTGTGCCAAATTAGGTATAAACTGTCCTCAATGTGCTTGTAAAATAATTCAATATCAATGGCATTTTTAATGAATTTATTGACAAAAATGCTATTTCGACACAAACTAATTCTTCAAAGGGCATGTCTTTGTTTAAAAAAATGTGGAACTGTGTCTTTTACCAAAACCTCATTACTTAAACTCAGAATTTTAAATACCAACTTTGTAGACCTTAAACTGCTATGTTTGATGTGCTTTTTAAAATTATTTAATCTCCTGGGTTAGGATTGAGACATAGAAGTCCTGCAGAAACAATACTGCTTCCACTAGCAAAGCAAAATACATGGTGGCCTGCTTTCAGTACTGTTTTCTGTCCCCTGTCCTCTTCCTTTTTTCTCTTTTCCCTGACACCTCCGTGCCTCCCAACCTTCCCTGTCTTGCAAAACAGTGATATCATTTCTTGCAAGGCTTGCCTTTCAGAGCCTGGCTGTGATTGACAGTGAATTCCCTCCCCCTGAGGAGCAGGCACCAGGACATACTACTACGTAGCTCTTTTTATGTCCTCTGTTTCCTCATCTCTATGTCCCTTCCCTGTCTCCAATATATCTACTTTAGCTTTCCTCTCCCCTGCCTTTTACTCTGCTCCTGCTTTACACTTTGGGCTCCTCGTAGAAGAGAAACCTTGGGATCCTGAAGCTTGCATGTCTGATTTATCTCACTTAACATTTTGGTCTCCAGTTGTATCCATCTTCCTACGAGTGACTCAGCTGTATGCTTTTTTATGGCACAGTACTGTTCCATCTCCTGTGAATAACACATTTGCTTTGCCCGTTTATTTGTTGCTGGCTGTACGAGTTGCTTCAGAAATTTACCTTTGTTTGTATTCTGCTACTGGGCACGCCGGTAAGCATGGGTCACCGTAATGCAACGCCTTGAATTCTTTTGGGAAGCTACCTAGAAAGGTGATAACTGGCTTATGTGCAGTATCTATTTTTAATATTTTTGTGAAGTCTCTGTGTCTGTTTCCACAGTTTAAATTCTCATGAGCAGTGGAAAATCCAGTGCTCATTCTTCCCCGCCATCTTGCCTGTATTTATTTTATTTTTTGAATGCTTGATAGTTATTCTTTTATTTATTTTTAAATTTTTTAAAAAGAGTCAAAAGGGTACAGAATTTCCAAAAAGAATAGGAAATTAATACAGTTAATATATGGCATAGTGTTATCTTGAAAGCAGTCATTTAGATTGTAAGATTTAGGCATAAAAAATGATCCAGTGATCAGACAATAAAAGCACAAATTGTTCTTTTGGATGAACTTACAGAAGTTAGTAGTAAAGTTATCTATCTTGCACACACACACACACACACACACACGTATAATCTTTCTCTTCTTCCTCTCTCTTTCCCTTATCCCAGTTACTCTTCCCTTTTGAGCACTTTCTTCCCCTTTCACTGCCACAATATCCTCTCTGTCTACCCTTGCAGCTTTGGGAAAAGCAAACCAAGGTACTTCCTTGGCTATTTGAAGTCCAAGTCCTGAAACACGGGAGTTTTAGATTTTAGAATATCTGTGTAATATTCTTTGAACTTCAGCATTAGAATTATAACAGAAAAAAAAATGTCCTCCTCTGGAGTCTTAATTCCACTGTGGGTTTTTCCTTTACTTTCAGATGATAACACTGGACTTACTTTAAATTGTACTTTAGCAGAACTTGGAAGCAAATGTCATTCTCTCAGTAACAAGCCTTAGGAGATTTCCATTCCCCCAGAAGCAGTTTACTCCTAAAAAACCACTTAGGTTCATCTAAGGAGTTGGTGCCCAGGTGCAGAAGACCAAAGGATAATGATATTTTCCAAGCATTCCCTGAGGTAGTTAACCCCCACATCAGGTTGAAATTTGGGGTTAAGTAACGTAGCTGAGACACTAGTATTGGTGAGGATGGAGGCGGGTTTTAGAATGCATTTTTATGCAAAAATCACTGTGCATTTCAGAACTCCTTTCTTGCAGGTGCCAGCGTGCTGGGGGAGATGTCCACAGGGAATCTCTTGGCCCTGGCTCTGGGCCTGACCTGACCCCCTTGCTGAGATGCTTACACTAAGAGAAGACCAAGAGCCCCGGCGGTACTTGGATGCCAGCGAGACCAAAATTATTCAGGAGGAGCCTTGTTCACGGGGATTGAGTGAAGCAATTTCAGGACCTCAGTGCCGAGGGAGAAGGGTTCTTCAGAGCACCCCGGGTTTGCATCTCAGCTACGCGGTGACACGGTCTGCTGCAAAGGATCAGACTGACTGGGGCAGTTCCAAACAAAGCTCAGGATGACAAACTCCGTCTGGAGCAGTCCAGATGAGCACTTAAGCCACATCTTCCAAGGCCTCTAAGTTGATTGCTTCAATGAGTGGACACCGTGAGAGATTTTAAACGGTGCTTTCAAAGAAGAGGCAAAAAGAAGCTGTAAAGCCTATGTGTCCCGGAGTTTAAAGTAGCACAGCTGACAATAGCTAAAGTGCGGAAGCCGCTTGTGTGACGATCAACAGACAAATGGGTGAAATGAGGCTTTCACACTTGGTGGAATACTACTCTGCCACGAACACGGATCAACTTGAGTCGTGCATACCTAGGAACGCAGAGGCACCTTGAGACCATGTTGGTGTTGGGAATAATCAGGCGCAAGCTTCGGTGCTGCATAGATTCTCTTACAGGAAAGGCTCAAATTACAAAGGGAGAGCAAAATAAAAGAAACAATAGGAACCAGAGAGAAAAAGAGAGATCGTTTACAAAAGGGAAGGGTACCAAGAGATGCAGGAGGGAAAAGGAGGTGGAAAAGAATTGAGATATATTCTGTGTGTGCCCAAGTCATGCGGTCATGACACACTGCAGACTTGGAATTACGTGAAAAAAAAAATGCATTGTCATCTATGTCTTTGCCCAGGTGGTGTGAAAAAATTTTGCATATAATAAAAATAATAGGGAAAATCCCCAGGCCTACAGCTGGATTGCAGGAGTGATTTGTATGGAGGCACACGATTAATTGTACGTATTACAAGCTTAAAAAACAGGCTCTCAGTGTTACCAGTCTATAAAAAAAGTCTGAGAAAAGGAAATGTAGTTCACAGGCTAGAATTGCATGGTGTCTACGTGTACTGAAAATCACACACCCTGAGCTCCGGGTGTATGAACGGCTATTGGGTCAAAAGAAAAGGGTGATTGGAACCAATGAATGATTAAATTGTAATGACATCATTATGAATCTCCTCCGAGGCCTCCCGGCCCTGCACACATTCACCCCGGCGTCCCCCGCTTCTGGGGTCCTCTGTCCTCAGGGTCTTTGGCTGCGCTGTCCTGGCAGACTCCATGTCCCAAATGGAATCAAAACCTTGACCTTTCCCGGTCACTGTGACCTTGGGGAGGAGCCGGGAGTCGCACGGTGCCAGCTCCGAGGACCGAGGTGGAGGAGGACCCAGAGTCGGGTGTTTACGAGCTGCCTTTCTGCTGGTTGGTGCTCGGTGGTGGCTATTCGATTACAATTCATGAAATTTTTGCACTGGGCAATGTTCCCATCTACTTCTCCTGACTTGTATATTTTGTTATTTTGAGGTAAAGTCTCAGAAAGCTGTTAAGTTGTCCTGGTTCTTCTGGACCTGGAGATACTCCTGCCTCAGCCTCCTGGAGTGCTGGAATTATAGGAAAAGACTCCATATCTGGTTTTCAAAGGGCACGAGTCAGAGATTCCACTGATGGGGTGTCCTAGCCGTAGGACAATGTTGGCATTTTTTTGTGAGTAACAGCATCAGCTGCTAAAATGCATAGAATTGAATTTGGCATCTACCAGCAGATGGTCCGCTGGGCGGTGCAGGCCAAATGGCATTTGGATAGTTAAATATGAAGCATCCTCCTGCATCTCTCAAGGAAAGGAAAAAAAAAAAGCTGAGGAGGGAGAGAGAATGAAGGAAAGAGAAAAAAGATGGGGAAGTAGAAAGAGAACAGAAGAAGGAAAACAAGGAATTTCTTTCAGTTGAACAATTAATATCTCTAGGGAACCAATTAATCTAAAGTTCCACCTGAAAAATAAAAATTCCAATGACATGGCCTGAGTCTAGCCAGCAAAAATCACTTCCAGTACGGAGAGAGCCTGGAAGCAATAGATTTTTGTTCTATTTTGAATTTTTTTTCAGACAAGATCTCACTGTGTAGCCCAGGCTGGCCTCCAACTCGCAGTGACCCTCCTGCCTCAGCCTCCTTTGTGGTGGGATGACAGCTGTGCACCCAGGTTGAAAGCCATAGATTTTTGAGATTTGACTGCTGTGCTTAGAGTGTAAGTAGAGATTTTCAAATGGAAGGGGGATTCAGAGATGGAGGAAGCAGGGAGAGCTGAGAGCAGAAGGGAATGCAAAAAGCATCAAAATGTGGACTGTTCATGTGGAAACTCTCTGTGGTACCCATAATGATCATGCACATCAAATGGACTCATAAAGTGATGGAATTAAATCAAAGATTGGTGTTAGCTCACGGCCTTCCTTTATTTTGGGTGACTTTTTAAAAATATTTTTCAATGTGTCACCCAAGAGAAACCCGAAGTGTAAATAGTACTTGCATCTCCCCGCTTTCCTCCCTCTCTGCTCACCTCATCTGACTACACGGACTGCCAGGGCCTCCCACGCTCTGCGGGATGGAAAGTTTCCTCCCCAAGTCGCTCACCTCAGTGCAATGAGCTAATGAATTCTCGTCGCCATCAGCTGAGTACTCAGAGAGGGATTTTTATGCGGTGGTTTTATAACAAGGTCTACAAATCATGGTTATTATGGGTCATTTACTAAGGTGCAGAAATAGCTGTATAATAGCGAAATGGATCTTATAATGATGTCTGTTCAGTGGACACGGAGGGTGATATTTTATGTTTATATAATGTGTCTCCCTGGGATCCGTGGCACTTGCATTTTGAATATAAAATGAAGGAACTTTAGTGCAAGGAGCATGAACTTTTACACTCTGCTAGCTAAGTTTAGTCCTGTTGCTTCAGCCGATTACAGTGTTTTGTTTTAAAATCGTCTAATGAGAGGACTTCTCTGAGCTTCACTTTCTCTATTCTAAAGCAAAGGTGAACGCTGGTTATCTCTAGAAATATGTGATGATTGTAAGGTCTTATGATTCCGTAGGTTTTTCCCTCTTCCTCATGCCCATGATAGCTAATCAATCAGTGGTAGTTATCATACCTCCATGTGACCAGTACCACGGTGTTTCCTACCAAGCCGCATTGAGCAGGAACTTGTTCTTGTCCTGATAATGGTTTCCATGCTTCACGAATGTTCTTTTAGGACTGTTTAGACCTAGTCTTTCATATAAACATTTCAGTTTTGTGCTTTTCATGATCATCTGCTAAATTGTACTTTATAGTTAATATAGCTATTGTTGGTTACTAAAGTATAGTTGATGGGTGGATGGATGGGTGGATGGATGGATGTGTGGGTGGATGGATGGGTGGAAGGGTGGATGGATGGATGGGTGGATGGATGGATGGGTGGATGGGTGGATGGGTGGGTGG
>PVLA01015229.1:0-26347 GCA_004027455.1 Hydrochoerus hydrochaeris | reverse complement strand
TGTTCAAGTTACAAAGTTAAAGGGTACATAGTAAATATTCAAACAGTCAGACTACAAACAGTTCTGCTCAAAGATCCAACAAAGATTCAGCAATATGGTCATCTATTTTACACACTCAAACATACATGCAGTTATATCCCTTAGAGCACTTTCTTTTCCTCTCTTTTTTACAATAGCAATTACACATTTTGGTTTTATTCCACTTGTAGTTCTTAATTACTTTTTACACTAGAGACACAATATGATATTTATAAATATGATTCTTATTTATTTCACTAATGAGGATAGTCTCAAGTTGTCTCCATTTGCCTATGAAAGCCTCAAGGTCATCTTTTTTATAGCTGAGTAATATTCCATTGTATAAAAATGCCACATCTTTTTCATCCACTCTGCAGTTGATGGGCATCTTGGTTATTTCCAGTATTTAGCTATCACAAGTTGTGCAGCTATGAACATGGGTGCACATATATCACTGAAATATGAACTTTTCAGTTCTTTGGGGAAAATACCCAGGAGGGGGATAGCTGGATTGAATGGGGCTTCCAATCCTAGTCTTCTGAGAATTCTCCATAAGGATTTCCATGTACTGGCTCAACTTTGCCATGTTATGTTCCAGTTGTTTCTTTCTGCTTTTCCTCTTATTTAATTGCTTATCCTACCTGGTGGTTTCTTTCTGTTGTTGTTTTGGGGATTGTGGTCATTTTTGTCTCTGTCTAGTATGTCTTTCAGTACTCTTTCTAGGGTTGGTTTGGTGGACATGAATTTCTTCAGTTGTTCTTTGTCAAGGAAGTATCCTGTTTCTCTATTAAATTTGAATCAAAGTTTTGCTGGGTACATCAGTCTGGGTTGAAGGTTGTTTTCTTTCAGGGCTTGAAATACCTCACTCCAAGCTCTTCTTGACTTGAGGGTTTGTGCTGAAAAGTCTGCCATGATTCTAACAGGCTTTCCTTGATAGGTGAGTTGTGTCTTTTCTCTGGCAGCTTTTAATATTCTGTTTTTATGCTGTATGTCTGAGATCTTAATTACTATGTGTCTGGGTGTGGATTTATGTTGATTGTGACTGTTTGGTGTTCTATATGCCTCACTTATTTGCATATCAGATTCTTTCCCCATGTTTGGGAAATTTTCTGCTATTATTTCTGTAAATACTTTACATATGTCATTTGCCTGGATGCCTGTATCTTCATTAATGCCCATCATTCTTATATTGTTGCTCTTGGCATCATTATGAAGCTTCTGGATTGTCATTTCATGCTGCTTTGTTATTTTTAAAAGTTCTATCCTTTCCTGATCACTAACTGTGATCCTGTCCTCAAGGTCCGAAATCCTATCCTCAGCTTCCTTTAGGCGGTTCTGCACGCTTTAAATAGAATTTTTTGTATCTTGGATGTCTCTGAGTTTGTTTCATGAATTCTGCTTGTTTTCTATATTGTTCATTCAAAGTTTCAATCAGTTTCCCATGCTCATGTACTTTTTTCTCTAGTTCTTCTTTAGCTGCATTCAACAACTCCTTTACTAAAGTTGTTATTTCTATCTTTACATGGGAGGCTACTTCTAATTTGATTTCCTCTATAGCCTGATGCAGTTGTTTTTTTATTTCACTGGCTACCTTTTCAGAGATTCCCGGTGTGTTACTTTTGGGGTCCTCTATTTCAATGTCTCCTATACTTGCTTCTGATGAACTATATGTTTGAGACTGCATTTTGCTTTTTCGTTTTGTCATTTTCACTCTGCCTGGTGTTTTCTATGTGTAGGAGGGGATCACACACACTATTTTCAGACACAACAAAGTTGTACGGTTAGTTGTAGGGGGTTTTACTACTGGCCCTATTATCCCCTGTACACCTCTATTTTAGGGGTATACTCACCACACTGATACAGTCAATCTGGTGTAGTCCAAAGTTTGCCACCTGGGAGCAAAATTCCAAATTTTCTCACACTAACTGGATCCCACTGAGATTTTTGATGTTCCAGATGGGAGGGTGGGCCCAGCTGAAGCAGTCCAGGGCAGTTTTCAGTCTTGGGCGGGCCTCCTCGATGTTCCCCGTGGCAGGGCGGGCCCACGGTGGAGGTTCTGGGCAGCTTACCCCTGATGCAGGCTTCCGCTGAGTTCCCAGTGGCAGGGTGGGCCCTAATTTTCTTACAATGCTAAAAAAATTTTTTTTGACAGCGAGAGGAGTTGCTCTAAATTTATATATTTTGCTTCCAGGTTTCATATTCCTTCTCCAGGAAGAGTACAGGGGGAAATGCCATTATAAGTTACATTTTCATAATTCAAAGTAACATCAATGGGAAGTCCAAAAGCAACTTAGCAGAACAGAAAATTTTTTATAGAAAACTTGGTTTGGATGTTAGAATTATGTAAAAATAGATATGCAACTTATGATGGGGTTGTGTTCCAGTAAACCTATTATAAGTTGAAAATGGATTTACTATACCTACCCGATGACTATGATAGCTGGGCTTCATAATATGTGGAGAGCAGTGGTTGTTATCTTCAAGATGGTCTGACTGCAGCTCACTGCTACCGCCTAGCATTGTGAGAGAGTACTGTACTGCGTATCACTAGCCCAGGAAAACATCAAAATTCAAAATTTAACTTATAGTTTGTACTGAATACATAGGGCCTTTGCATTATGATTAACTCAGAAAATCTAAATCTAGGCAATGTGGTCATATATACCTGTAATCCCTGAAAATTGGGAGGCTGAGGCAAGATGATCCCAAGTTGGAGGTGAGTTTGGGGAAAATAGTCTCAAAATGAAAATTTTAAAAAGGGCTGGAGATATAGGTCAGCTTGTTCCCATTTCAGCCTCTAGTACTGCACACCCTTGGTTCAATCCCTAGTGCTGCACAAAGAAAGGGGAAGGAGTAGAGGAAGAGGAGAGAGGGAGAGAAGAAAGAAGGGAGGCTTGTGAGAGAGTGAAAGGGGCAGGGAGCAAGTTCTCTCTTGCCTCTTATAAAAGGGCACTAATCCCATCTTGAGAGCTCCACCCTTGTGACTCATTACTTCTCAATGGCCCCACCTCCCAGTGCCATTCACTGGGCATTAGCATTTGAACACATGCATTTGGGGGTCACAAACATGGTGTCCACAATAGTGGTAAAGTTAGGATTTGAACTCAGACCTGCGGACTTCTAATGCTGTGTACCTCTCTCTGGACTGTACCACCTCTCATACTCTGGAACCAGTCAGCTTTAGTCATCTAGGTACTGAAGTCCTTTGTCTCCAAGTATATCCTCTTCACATTCTGTTCCTGTATTTCTTACAACTCTTTGAGATGCTATGAATTTCATTGTTCTCACTTTAGACTCTAGAAGTCCTTCACGACCTCAGTCTGCTTCTTACCCTGCAGGGGCACGTGGTCATCACCCATTATTTCAAATGCCACCTTCTTCACTATCAATTTAATGAATGGTTCTGGATTGTGGATATAACAAGTACTGTGAGAATTATGAATTTCCCTGACTTTAGGTCACTTAGTATTCCAGAATCTTCGTAGCCCTTGACATTAAACACTCTTCACCTCTGAACCTGGATCATGATAATTTACTGCATAATTTCATCTCAACTATAACTTCATCTCTTACTAAAATATGTGACTTTTAAAATTGCCTTTTGCAAATCTCCATTGTCCTCCAGCCCTCCAGTTGCTGGTCTCCTCTAGTCTGCTGCTCTCAGCACATGGTCTTAACTCCTTTTCCCTCTGGTCACCTTCCAGCACAGCGGCTTTCTAGAGATTACCTGTCCCTTGAGGACCTTTTGATATTGTAGAAGACTTCAACCCTCGACACAACACCCCCTTCACGTGGATTGCTGGGGGACATTTTTGTTAAGCCTCATTGTCACAACAAAAGTCTCTCCTGGTCAGCTGGGTTGAAGCATTAGTCTAAGCATTGTGGCTGGCCATGTGTCTCCATTTTTCAGTTAGAAAATTCATAGTAAGTTTTACTGCATACTTGAACTACGTATGACTTATGACTCCATTTTATGTATCAAACTTATTCTTAGCTTCCTATTTATTAAACGTTCTACTATTGTATTCCCCACTTTCACAGAGCATTTTTTCTGATGAATTGAATGTTTCTTTTGCTTTGAAAAGTAAAACACATAATAGAATTTGATAGCATGAAAAACACACACTTAAAAATAAAGCTCTCTGTAGAAAATAATCAACAAAATGAAAAGCTTTCCATTGTGCCGAGGTTTCAGAAAAACTGTCAAAAATGATTTTAGTAAGTTCTTCACTTCCAGGAAGATGAATAATAAATGTTTATCTGACCCACTAGAAGTTACGCATGAATAAGCATAAGACTGGACAGGGTTCTGATTACTGCTAATGAATACTGAATGATGCCATTTGATGAGTCATCAACTTTTCTGACTGACCATTGTTATTAATTACTCAAGAAATCTTTCAAGTATCTTAAAACTTAAGAAAAATCCAATTTTCATTTAAAAATAAGTAAACATTTACAATATAATGGAATGTCTCATCTTTGGATGTTGAGAACTTAGGTTAACAAACAATACTATAAGAGAAAAATGCCTTCAGTTTTAATATAGTTTAATAATCAAGTAGTTTAGTGATTTATAATGTAACATAGCCACAAAAATAAAAGGTCTTCACGCAGGAAACAATTCAAAGAATAAATAACTGGAATCTCATCTTATTAAAAAGCTTTGCACATCAAAAGAAGTCACCAACAGAGTGAAAGGACAACCCACAGAGGAGGAAAAATTTTTAACCAGTTGTCCCTTAGACAAAAGAATTATATCTAGAACATGTAAAGAACTGAAAACAATCAGACCCCCAAAATCAAAAGCCCAATTCAAAAATAGGCATCTGAGATGAATATGCACTTCTCAAGTGAAGAAATATAAGTGGCAAATAAATACATTAAAACATACTAAAACATATTCGACATCATTGCTCATTCAAAAAATGCAAATTAAAACAACACTGAGATTCCATGTTACCCCAGAAAGAGTGGCTATCATCAAGCAATCAACTAATAACAAATGCTAGAGGGTCTGTGGGGAAAAAGGAACTTTTCTCCACTGTTGGTGGGAATGCAGACTGGTGCAACTACTGTGGAAATCAGTATGGAGATTCCTCAAAAGGCTAGGATTAGAGGTCCCACTTGACCCAGCTCTGCCCCTTCTAAAAGCATTGTACCACAGCAATATATGTGCACCTATGTTTATAGCAGCACAATTTGTAATATCTAAATATTAGAAACAACACAAATGTCCACATAACTGAGGAATGGATAAAAAAAGATGTGGTTTCTTTTATATAATGAAATATTACTAATCCATTAAACATATGAACTTGAGACTTTTCTAGGTAAATGGATGCAACTTGAGACAATATTCATAAATGAAATAAATCAGGCTCACATATATAAACATCATATTGTATCTCTGGTGTGAGAAACTGAAAGAGTAAATAAGATCTAAAGTGTACGATAGATATTGTGGAATGGGAAGAAATAATTCAAAGAGAAAGAGTAACTAGGATGGAGGAGAGGAAAAATAATGGAAGGAAAAAAAGAGAAAAAAAGCAGGTCAGTTATACTGCTCGTGTCTCTTTAGTTCATTTCAAGAGAAGGTTTGTGCTAATATTGATTGGAGAAAATTTTAATGCCCATAACTTATACTCTGAATAACTACTTTAAGATAACAATATGCAATGTATTAACTTGCTATTTTCCTATTGCCTGGTTATGAAATTTAGTTTTACCTTTTTTTCCATAAAATAAAATAATAAAAGGTGTTATAAAATCAAGTCATGGAGAAAGGACTGACCAGTTTTTTCCATAGCATTTCTAAGGCAGTTCTGTACTTATTCACTGAATAAATACATGTTGGCTACCTAGTACGTGCCAGGTGATTTGCTAGGAACTGGTAAATAGGGCACATAAGCCATCTGTCTTCACTTACTGTTTCTTTACACTAGCCTTATATAAGACCAGTACTCCAGGGATGAGGAAATCGAGGGTCTCAGGTATTACTAACTTGTCCAGACTTACATAACCAGTAAATGGCAGAGCTAGACTTAAATATGGGTCTGCCTGTTTCAAAGCCCATAGTTACCCACAAAGCTACAGTGCTAGTTATAATTTTGCCAGAGAGGCAAATTTATAAGCACACAGAGTTCACGGTGGCATGAAACCCAGTAATTTGCATTGCCCAAATGGGCTCTGCTGTCTCCTCTGGCTCGGATTACGTGCCTGAATTATTAAATCTGTCCTTCCCTGGCCCCCGGAGAGTCTGTCCAAGTCATAATGGCTGAAGTGAGCCTTTCAGGATCAAATCATGTTGCTCCTCTATAGAAATCTCTGTCTCTCATCCATCCTGCCTCGGTTTGTTGGAATAGAGTTATTGCTATCAGCCTGGTGCACAACCTTCCCCCTATGCATACTCACTGATAGCCTTTTCCTTTAAAAAAAAAAAAAAAAGATGTTGTGACAAAAGGGTAAAAATTCTGGGCAGCAAAGCTTCTCTGCTGACACAGCCCAGCCCAGACAGGGCAGTCAGGAGGCACTGTCCAAATGCTGATTAAAACAGAACAAGGTAGGCGTAGCACACCTCCCGACAAGCCCTGAGCCATCTTCCCTCAAAGAGATACATATCCTCTTCCTGCATGTTGTTACAAAGTACAATGAGGAAAGCTTACTTTTGTCCTACTGGTTCCAAATTATGTAATGATTGTTTTGTAATAATCTGTTGTGCAATGGTAGATTTTGTGTTCATACAAAAAGTATCTTTTGTAGCAATTATGGTTTTTGTCTAAAACATGAGATAATTCACGTCAAAAGTATTATTACCAGGCTGATGGGTCACTAATCCCAGCCTCTTAGGAAGCTAAGGCAGGAAATGTTTGAGGCCAGCCTGGACTCCCTAGCAAGGCCTTGTCTGCATAATGATATAATATTTTTAGGCAGTTACATCCATCACTAGAATAATTGCTTTATTATTATATCTGAATTCTTTTTTGTTTGTTTTGAGATGGGGTCTTGATATATAGTTGAGATTGGCCTTAAACTCTCTATGTAGCCCAGGCTGGTCTCAAACTCACAGCAATCCTCCTGCCCTCGCCTCCGTATGCTGAGATTCCAGGCTTGTACCACTACACCTGGCTCTATACTTGAATTTTTGAACATATAATTAGACATGAGAATTTCTCCTTTGCTACAGTTCCTCTCAGGTGAGCACTTTAGCTGCTTTTGCCTTAACTCATTAATAGAGATATTAAGGTGATATAAAGTAAAACACAGAAGGCCTGATGGCTAGTAATGAAACCAAATGATTTGGTGCTACCTAATCCAGGCTAAGTTGGTTATAAATTAAGTGTGCCAGTTTCAGTAGACTGTAATCTATGGTCTCATATTGACTTTTGGTGGAAAATATGATTTTGAATTAATCCTGCTTCATCTGTATTCTTATTTTAATTTTCTTGAATTTTAATATGTTAGAAATCTTCTTTATTTTTAATTCCAGGCACGAGTTATAGCAGTGCTGGATTGGGAGCTGTCAACCATTGGTCATCCTTTGTCAGACTTAGCTTATCTTTCTGTGTTCTACTTTTGGCCAAGGACACTTCCAATGATAAATCAAGGTTCTCATATCCAGGAAAGCATAGGTACAAAAGCATTATACATTTGAAATTGCTGTTAATACAAAAGTGTCTTTAATAATGTTATAATTTGAGATAATTTTGTTTCCTAAAGATGTTTCTAATTCATTTTAATTTTTTGAATATAGCATTCCACTCACAGTAATTAATGATGAAATATTATTTGTATATACTGTTTTTTTCAGAGTCAATATTAAAAACATGTTATATTGCATGGATTATGGTTGTTATAGTCTTTTTACATATATATGCTCTATTATGACATTTTGAAATATTTCTCATGATGTTTTTGTTAAAGTTTGTATTACGTGCTGTTTTTGTAGGGATACCATCAATGGAAGAACTGATTTCTATATATGGCCGCTGCAGGGGAATTAATCCTATTCTTCCTAACTGGAATTTCTTTCTTGCCCTGTCATGTTTTAAATTGGCTGGAATAGCACAGGTAATTAATTGTTTTAAACATAAATTTCACCAATTTTTACTAACGTAATGTTACAAATACATTGTGGTCTTTAGGGTGTTTGCATTGCATAATGGTGAGTATTAGGCATGGATAAATATAGATTTTACAGAGTGGGATTTTGTCTTTTGCTTTCTGTTTGTTTGTTTGTTTGTTTGTTTGAGACAGGGTCTTGCTGTGTATTTTAGGCTGGGCTTATACTCACAGCGATCCTCCTGCCTCAGCCTTTAAGAGCTAGGATTACAGGCATGTACCTCTATGCTCAGATCCAGAATAGGACTTTAGTTTAAAAATAAAAAATAAAAACTTGAGTAGCAAAATTTAACATTTTTTTATATAACAGACGTATAAAGCGGAGAGTGAGACAGAGATATATAATGACAAAAACAAAGAAAAATCATGTGAGAATTGGCCATTTCCAGAATAAAAAGTATACAAAGAAACTAAGATCTTTTGATGATCTCTGCCTCCGACTGAATTACTCTTCATTAATCAGGGAAGAATTATCTGAGGCCAACACAGTATCTACCATGTTGTAATCTTTAATATGCTTATGAGTAAATAAATGAATACAAATTTCCAGTTTCTGTATCGTATGCATGTGATTAATTTTGAGAGGGAATTGAGGAAATTTTTGTTTTTATCCAGCTACATTTTAATCTTAACAAATGCCTTCTTTATATTAATCCCATTTCTAGGTACTTTAAATCTTAATGAGCTTAAGAAATTGAGATCCCTCATTAAGTCTAAGATTTAGAAGAAAAGTGAGTAAGAGATTCTTAAAAGGAATGGAAAAAGAAGAAATAAGGAAAATGATGATTATTTTCCCCTGTCCTCAGAATTTGTCCTATCCATGAAAACTGAAAGGTCTTCTAAGAAGAATTATGTTACAACTCATCTATGTTCCAAGAGTTGATCACGTTGGTAGACATGATGGCACATATCAGTCATCTCACACTTGGCAGGCTGAGGCAGGAGGCTTTTGAGTTTAAGGCTAGTGTGAGCTGCCTTGGTAGGTCCAGGCCATGCTGGACTACATAGTGAGACCCTGTCCCAATAAGTGAAGGAATGAATGAGAGAGAGTTGGCTGTGTTGAATGAACAGGTTTCTCAAAATAGGTACATTTCTATATCATCGGGTTTCACAAATTACTTACACAATAGGAACTGGGTTTAGCTTTCACTTCAAATGAAGGCTTGACTTTGGGTATGGTTGAAGTTTAAATGTCTATCATTAGCTGTAGAGTAGGTACAAGTACAGAAATGGAGAATTATGACGAAGACTGACCAGCATCCAGGTAACATTGCTCAAAGAAGACACTTTTACCTAAATTAGTGGTCTCCAGATGAGATTAAATATTAGAGATCAGGCCAGGTGTGGTGCTGCATGCCTGTAATCCCAGCACTCGGAAGACTAGGGCAGGAGGATTGCTGCAAGTTCAAGGCCAGCCTGAGCTACATCGTGAGTTCAGGGGCAGCCTGAACTATAAAGTGAGACCCGGTTTCAAAAAACTGAAAAATAAATAAGTAAATAAATAAATATTAGAGGTCATTTCAATGCCTTCTCTTTGGTTTTATAGTGTTTTTTTTTTTTTTAAATCTCATTCTGGTTCCTTTCATTTTACTCCTACTATGAAGGGAAGGTAGTGATCCTTATAGATGATGTATCTTGCAGGTTTGATGTTTTAGGTGACTTCTGAGATCATTTTCAAGTTTGGTTTGGTTATCAATTGCACTTCTGTCAGATGAGAGTGTTTTAATCACCTGATACAGGTTGATTCTTCAACTTAGGGGCGTATAGTTACCCTTGCATGTAAATTTACAGCATTGGTAGTTTAATTTACATCTTCACTCCATGAAAAATCTAGTTCCCCACATAACTGTAGAAGAACTGATTTATGTAGCTGAAGGAAAATTTTCAATGAATTTTAATTGTCCGTTGTTAATTTACTCACAGGGAGTATATAATAGGTATCTCCTGGGAAATAATTCATCTAACGATAGCTTTCTGTTTGCCCATACTGTACAACCTCTGGCAGAAACTGGATTACAACTCTCAAAAAGGTAAGAAAAAACCGATTCCTTGTGTAACTCAAACTTGGGCAACAGTGTTTCAGTAAGTTCATGGAGGGTCATTCGTTCAGTTAACAAATTCAACACTATATATTAATTTAGTTAGCAAATAATTATTAGGTATGTGAATGTTATAAATTTAAGGGGGTAGAAAGTATATGTATTGCTTATGCCACGGTATAGCATGGTAGGTTTTGGTAAACTATCCCTCACATGCCTAAAAATAAACCGACCTGGCTGAAGGGGTAGCTCAAGGGAGCACTTGCCTAGCATGTGTGAGACCCTGGGCTCAAACACCAGTACCATAAAAAATAAAAAATAAATTGACCTGAAGTATAAAGAAAATTTCCATATTTATGATTAAAAGAGGTTTTTGTTCATTCAAATGTGTAACTTTTTAAAGATACAGATTAAATTCTCAAATATTTCCTTTTAATACTTAAAGTTACTATACAGACCTATTTAAAATTATGTTATATTAGATTATTTATCAGGTTAGAAAAACTGCTTCCTCCCATGGTCACATTTCCTGGGATTTTACTCAGACATTTCAGAAGTGTCTGAAGCTCCTGTCTCCAGGGGCCGAGCACTGTGAGGCATCTGACAGCCTGTGCGCATCACCCCACATTACTTGCTGAAGGCACTCTTGCTGACCCCAGACCTCCACCTAAGCTGCAAGGACCCACAGCATAGCACTGTAGCAGTTGTTTTTCACAATCATCTTGTAAACAGATGTTTGTGATCTTTACAACATAATTGCCAATTGTGTTGCTTCATATTTTACCTTTATCTTTTTGCTTGTTCATTCATTTCTTGAAATAAGCTCTCACTATGCAGCCCAGGCTGGCCTTGAATTCACAGTGATCCTCCTGCCCCAGCCTCCCAAGTGCTGGAATTGGAGGAATGTATCACCATGCCTGGCCTACCTTTATCTTTAAAGGTCTTTATAACATCCTGCAGTTATATTTGTGAGGCATATACTAAGAATAATAACTAGATTTGTATAGAATATCCTCACTTCCTCTTTCCGCGATTATGACCCTGGGCTTCAATATCCAAAACTATATTTTTTGCAAATAGTGATTTCAGCATTAATGTTTCAAAATATAATTCTACATTTATCTCATAATATGAGAGAAAAGAATCTAAAACTTTCTGAGGAATATTTTTGAGAAGCTGGAGAAGACTTCATATTATCTTCAGAAATACATAAAATGATTTTGTGTATCTTTGTAATTTTTCCTTTTGGCAAAGAACATTCACTACTGCACTGCCGCTGGCTGACAGCACCAGACGCTTGTTTGTACAGACTAGAAAAGGCCAAGAAGTTCTCACTAAGGTGAAGCAGTTCATGAAGCAACACATCCTTCCAGCGGAGAAGGTATTACATAAACAATAGTTTTGTGCTAAGCAACTATCGGTGAACATTTCTGTTAAATCTCTGCTCATACGAGAACCATGGTGTCATTTTCTTTGTAATTAACCTTACTCAGACTGCCCTCCTCATTATTGCTGAGCCTGAGAAATTCCAAGCTACTAAAATATGCCACCCTGTGTGTGGGGCAGGGGTTACAGGTGAGTTTGTGGAGTTAAAACTAAACCAAAGAGAATTAGCACTTAGAAGCCTGAATATATTGGTGCAAAACACTATCTTGGACACCATTCCTAGGACAGAGGCTTTCAGTTCTTTTTTCTTGTAAATAAACATGGACCTCTTTGAGAATTTAATGAGAACTGCAGACTTCACAAGATGAACGACAATACCAAGAAAATTACGTACATTAGTCAAAGCTGTTCACAGATATCATCTCTTCTTTCTCCCATAATCTACTATTTTAAGGTGTTAAATTTCAGTACATTCAAAGAGGATAGAAAGGCAACACAGTGTGTTCATTCACTAAATTTGCAAATAATTATCAGGTATCTGATGATTGGTTAAACACTTGGGGAGCAATTGAATGAAAGAACAAGATAGACAGGGCTTATGTTCCTACAGAGTTTATATGTTAACAGGAAAGAAAGGCACTAAAATAAGACAGTCAGTGCCGTCAAGAAAAGATAAAAGATCTTATGAAAATTATATGTCAAGCTGGGTGTGCTGATGCACACCTGTAATCCCAGCAGGAAGACTGAGGCAGAAGGGTCATCTAGAGTCTGAGGCCAGCTACGTGGTGAATTCAAAGCCAGCCTGAACCACAGAGCAACACCATTGTGTCAAAAAAATGACAAAGAAAAAGAAATTATCTGGGGATATGTGTGAGTAGAACAGTGGTATAGTGATTGTAAGGATTTGATTTCTGTCAGGTTCTTCTGCAGGTTAGGTTAGGTGTTTTTGTGTTAGTTGGTCTTGTGTGGCCTGAGTTTCTTCATCAACGCTGTGATAATGGGTCTCACATATACAGTAAATTCCTGTTCTAATTGTATGTGTTGCTGGAGGTCTAGACCTAGACTGGCAAAATCAAACAGAGAACTTTAAAAGATCAAAATTCTTTCAATAAAAACATTTAGAGCTGGGGCCGGGGATTTAGCTCAGGCATGTAAGCGCCTGCCTGGCAAGCGTGAGGTCATGAGTTCGACCCCTGTACAAAAAAAAAAAAAAATTTCAGAGCTGATATGTGTCTGCAGGACAGTTAGTGCTGTTGTTTGAATGATATGAATAGTAATCATATTTTCAATAAACATCTGAGATAAACATCTCTCATGGAGTAGTATATAGTTCCTTTAAAAAAGACTTAAATGTGGGGGAATCTTTCTAAAATAATTATCTCTCCTATCCTGTGATTTAGGTATTACTGGATATTTTGTTCTAGTTAATATTTTTTCCTTCTTAATTAAATTAAAGCTGAACTTTTGTGTAGTAAGGAGAGACTTCAGGCTGAGCATCTTGGCACACACCTATAATCTCAGCTGCTCAGGAGGCTGGGAGAAGAGGACCCTAATTTCGAGGCCAGCCTGGGGGACTTAGTGAGTGTCTGTCTCACAATCAAAAAACTGCAAGGGCTCAGTAAAAGAGCATTCCTGGATTCAATCTCCAGTGCAAAAAATAGGAATGAAACAATTTCAGTTCAAGATGGTGGTATGAATTCAACATTTCCCTCCCTCCTTCAAATAAAATACCATTGAATTAACAATAAAGAAGTTTTTAGAAAGTGGAATCAGTTGGTAAAAGCATGAAAGCAGGCGGGAGGGCACACCAGAGGGTTAAAGAGTAGAAATTAAATTTGGAAGCCCCAGTGTGTCATATCCAAGCATAAACCACAACAGAAGAAACCACATCTGAAAAGAATTTTGAAATAAGAGAACACTTTAACACAGGTGGTAACTGCCTCTCATCTATGACTGGCAGATGAAAAGAGGAAGAAATCCATGAAGACCGATTAAGCAGTTAGCAGATGGGCTGCTTGGGTTGGTCTATTATTAACCCTGCATAGCAATAGCATTTGCCCCAAAGTTGAAACAATACTCAAAAAAGGAAAATAACAACTGATCTGTTCAGAGAAGCCAGGCTTCCACATAAGGTTAGTAGTTAAAGTAGGACTCTCCGTGATTTGGCTTCCTCTGTTGCAGGGTTTTAATTTTGTTTTTTTACTGTGTATGGTAGGGGATGGAGACCCCAGCTTGCCTCTTGGACTCCCTAACTCCTACCTGGTCACCCCTAAATCTTTGTACACTACCACTTGCCACTAGCCCATTGTTCAGTGGACTGGCCACAAGTGGCAGAGGAAAACAGACACGTTTGTTCTTTCCTTCCTAACTGTGAGTAGACAGGGAAGGGGAACCACAGCACAGGGGGTAAGGGTCACAGGCTAGCTTGTGATGCTGCACTGGACTCAGCGTCACACAGCTGTTAAGGCATGTACAACAGATTTGCAAAATAAAAAAAGAAAGAAAGAAAGAAAGAAAGAAAGAAAGAAAGAAAGAAAGAAAGAAAGAAAGAAAGAAAGAGAAAGAGAGAGAGAGAGAGAGAGAGAGAGAGAGAAAAGAAAAGAAAAGAAAGAAAATAGAACTTTAAAGAACAGATTGTCAGGGCCAGGGATTTAGCTCAGTGGTGTAAGCGCCTGCCTGGCAAGTGTGAGGTCATGAATTCGATCCCTGATACCAAAAAAAATAAAACAAACAAACAAACAAACAAAAAACCCCCAGATTGTCAGTGTTTTGTGTCACAAGGATATCCACGGTCATGTTATAGTTGTAAATCTTTCAAATCTGAGACATAACCACTCTGATAATGTATGCTTTTCTTCCTTTCATAACTTCTAGCAATGTCTGTAAAAATGTGTCATTCTGAATAATACTTATCCCTTGCTGTGGGATATATACATTTGGAAAGATTCTAAAAAAGAAAGTAAATAGCTTTTTTCAAAATGAAAGGGGAAAGCCTATATAAAACTCACCTAGTATCATTATAACTTGAGTTTACATAAAATAAATCATATCTAAAAAACGACATTGTATTATACAACATATGAATATTTCACAGTGTGTCCGTAGCTCTTAAGACTCTCAATGACTTTTTATTTATATGTTTAGATTCGTGAAATAATTCTACTGGCCTTTGAAACTCCTTGAATATCATAAGGTGAAAACATAACCCATGGGGCCGGGGATTTAGCTCAGCGGGGTAAGCGCCTGCCTAGCAAGCGCAAGGTTGTGAGTTTGATCCCTGGTACCAAAAAGAAAAGAAAAGAAAGAAAACATAACCCATTATTTTTAAAAATGTTAAAAGTTAATTTTTCCTATTTAAAATTGATACACAATCCCAAGATAGCATGTAAAACAGGAAGTGGCAGAGTAATATATTTTGGTGGACACACCTTTAACGTAATGGTGACTTTAATCAAACTTTCCTACTGAGTCTAACAATGTGCTAGTGGGGGAGGAACTGTTGATTTTCTAAATTTTTTTGCATTTTGAGTCATACTCTTGCCATGCTGCCCAGACTGGCCTCAAACTGCTAGGCTCAAGTCATCCTTCTAGCTCAGCCTCCTGAGTAGCTGAACATACAGGCTCATGCCACTGTCCCTGACTAAGTTAATTAGTTTCATACTTTAAATAGTATTCTCTCTCTCTCTCTCTTTCTCTCTCTCTGTACTGGGAATCCAACAGGCAGGTGCTATGCCACTGAGCAACAACCCCAGCCCTAAATAGAATTCTTTCATAGTGAGGTATTTCATTTTATTCTGAGATGTACTAGACCACAATACTAGTTTATTTTTTTAAATTTTAATTAGCCCATGTTTGCAGTACATAATGATTACATTCACTGTGAGGAGTTGGTACTTTTTGTAACATATTTCAATTCTTTTTATTTTTTTCTCTGTCCTCTTCCTGACTACCCACAAACCATCTGTCTTTGGCTCCCCTGCCCATTTTACAAAAATCCCTGCTTCATAGTACATATCTTTTATTTTGTTCTTTATATATGCTTTGGCTTTCTCATATAAGAGAAACTGTGTAATATTTAAGCTTGTATATCTGATTCATTTTACTTATCATTATCGTCTTAAGATGCATTCATTTTTCCTACAAATGTCTCAGATTTATCCTTTTATATGGCAGAGTAGTAGTCCATTGTGTGTAAATACCACATTTTCTTTATTCATTCATCTACTGATGAACATATAGCACACTTCCAAGACTTGGTGGTTTTAAATAGTACTGCTATAAACATGCGTATCCATGTACCACTACAATTTGATGTCTTTAATTCTTTTAGGAAAATACCCAGAAGAGATATAGCTGGGTCAAATGGAATTTTTAGTTTTAGTTTTTTGAGAAATCTCTATAATGATTTCTATATGGTTATCATTTATGTCTGCACCAATCCCAATGAAGGTATTTTTCCTCACAATCTCACCATAATTTGTTACTATTTGATTTATTGATGATATCCATTCTTTATGGGCTAAGAAGTAATCTCAGAACCATTTTAATTTACATTTTACTAATAGCTAGAAATGTTAAACATTTTATTCATGTATTAACCTGTTGTGCTTTCTTCTCTGAGAAGTGTTGATTCATTTCATTGCCCTTTTCTGTAAGTTGTCTCTTTACTTCATTAGTTGTTTCCTTTGCTGTTCAGAAGCACTATAATTTGATGTGAAGCACTTGTTGATTCTTGATGTTGTTTCTTTTGCAGTTCTGACTCTGATCAAAAAATATTTGCCTATGACTGTCTTCAAAAATTTTGCCAATTTTGTCTTTCAAAAGATTAAGTCTTTCTGTTTTTTGTTTGTTTATTTATTTATTTATTTGCACCTGGGTTCAAATTCATGACCTCATGCTTGCCAGGCAGATACTTACACCACTGAGCTAAATCCCCAGCCCTGTCTTTCTATTTCAATATCTAGCTCTTTGATTCATTTTTATTTTATTTTAATGGATAGTTAGAGATATGGGTCTAAATTTAATCTTCTTCATGGGTATAACCAATTTTCCTAGCATCATTTGCTGAAGAGGCTCCTTTTCCTCCAGTATGTTTTTGGCCCCTTTGTCAAAGAACAGCTGGCTGAGTGTACCTGAGGTTGTTTCTGCATCATCTGTTTCATTTCATTGATCCACATACCTATTTGAGAGCTATTGTGGTTTGTGTCTGGATGTCCCCCTGAAGTCTCATGCATCATGGGAGCAGGCTATTAGAATTTTTGGTTAATTCATGGTCCAATACTGGGATTATCAATGTGAATGCTACACCTACCATAGGGTTGTTGTGACCTACCTACAATATAAAACAGCCTTCTTTCATGTTCCTCCTTTTTTGACTTTTGTTGTTTTTGTTGTCTCCTGCAATCATGAACTATTCCTTTTGTTGTAAGCTGATTATGGACTGAAACCTCCACAAACTATGAGCTAAATAAACCTTTCCTTTCTTCATTTTGGGCATCAGGTATTTTGTCTCAGCAACCAGAGAAAAGTAATCAACACATGAGCCAATACCATGCTGTTTTTATTAGTATAGCTTTGTAATATAATTTGAGATCCAGGATTGTGATCTCTCCTGCTTGGCTCTTGTTACCTAAGATTGTTTTGCTATTCTGGTTGTCTTCTGCTTCCACATAAATTCTAAGAATTTTTCTAGTTCTGTGAAAAATAACATTGATATTTTGATTGGGATTGCATTAAATCGGTATATCAGGACTTCTAGGAAGATAGTGGAGTGGTAAGAGCAGAGAAAATAGTCTCTCTGAAAGTCACTGTCCAGATGCTGGAATATAGCATTGTGAGGAAGACAAGAAAAGGAAATGCATCCCCTGGACCCAGCAAGAATCTGAAGTGCAAATTGAAGCCCACAGAGAGATTAAAAAGAAAAACTTTAAGAAAGAGGAGTGCAATGTGGTAGCCAGGGGTGCCTTCACCCTGAAATGGGACTCACTGGATGAGAGGAGCTGTTTGAACCTGGGGATGCATGGTGACTGTGGCAGCTGGCAACCCCAGAAGTCTCCTGGCAACCGCAGAAAGATGTGGCAGTGGAAAGGAGCAGCGGACATGGAGGACTGCACTGGCTGATGGTGAGTGCAGAGGACTTAGTCCTCTCTTAAGGAGAGAGTAATTAACTGGGAGCCATTTTGGAGATGGGCCAGCTAAGCCCAGAACCCAGAACCATGGCCAGTTTCCGCTAGCAGCTCCCAACTGGGTGCAGACCTATGGAAATTGCTTGGACTGTGGCAAGCCCAGTGAGTCTGATCCCAGAGAAAATATCAAGAACTAAAAACAAATCAGTCCTTCCAGATTTAAAGATGCAATCCAAAAATGGGCATCTAAGATAAATGCACAATTCTCAGAAGAAGAAATGCAAACAGCAAATAAATAGATGAGAAAATGTTCAACATCACTGGTCATTTAAGAGATACAAATTAAAACAAAACTGAGTTTCTACCTCACCCCAGAAAGAATGGCTATTATCAAGAAATCAACCAATGACAAATGCTGGAGAGGCTGTGGGGAAAAAGTAACCCTTCTCCACTGCTGCTGGGAATGCGGACTGGTGCAACTATTATGGAAATCAATGTGGAGATACCTCCAAAAACTAGGACTAGAGGTCCCTTTCAACCTAGCTATTCCCCTGCTGGGTATCTTCCCAAAAGAATAGAAAACATCATACTGCAGCAATATATGTACATCCATGTTTATAAAAGAAGAATTTGTAATAGCCAGATCTTAGAAATAAGCTAAATGTCTGTTGACTAAAGAATAGATTAAAAAAGATGTATATTTATAGTTTTCTATAGCTTTTGTTATAGAAGACTTTCACATCCTTGGTTAAGTTAATTCCCAAGTTCTTAATTTTTCTTGAAGTTATTGTAAATGGTATTATTTTTTCTAATGTCTTTCTCAGTGAGTTCAGTATTGGTGTCTAGAAACACTTAATTTTTTTGCATTGATATTGTGTCATGTTATCTTGCCAGATGTCTTTATTCTCATTATTTGGTGCAAATTTTTGGATCTTCTATGTGAAATATCATGTTGGCCATGGATAAAGATACTTTGCCTTCTTCCTTTCCTATACACATTCCTTTACTTCCTGATAGCTCTGGCTCATATTTAGAGTACTGTATTGAATTGTACTGACGAGAGTAGACACCCTCATACTTGGGAAGCTTCCTGTTATTATTTCTATAAATAGCTTCTTTATGCCATTTGTCCTTCTTCTGATCTTTTTCACTAATTCAAATTGATTTTAGATTGGTCTTTGCGGTATCTAGCAGCTGTTGGGTGAATTTCTCATGTTCTTCGTGATTTTTAGAGATACAGCTCTGTGTGTGTCATCTGCATCTACTCTCTCTTCTACTTCTGACACTCTGTCCTTGCATCAATCACTTCTACTACCAACACTTTCAACAGCATTTTCTAACTTCCTAGCTTTCTGCTTGGTACCTTTTCATGGACTCTCATTCTTTGCTAAACTGGCCATTCATCTTTTACATCATTTTATTTTGCTCAGCTAGGTCTTTATTAGTGTCTCTGTAAGCTCACTGATAATTTTGCTTATTAACTCATCTGTGTAGTTATTTTATTTTTTAACTCACTGAGCACTTTAGTAATCTGGTTTTTCTTTGTCTCTTTTTTTATCATTTCATATAATTCAGCTGTTTGACTTTTGAATTCCTGTGTATTGATGCTCCGTGGATCAACTTTGGTGGAATTGGGAGATTTGGGGACATTTTCCCCCCTCACTTTTTGTATTTCTATTGTTTTGCCTGCATGGTGCACACACTCACAGTCAAGGGCCTATTAGAGTAGAAAGTTGCTGTTGGAGATCTCTTAGTTAGTATCTGTTTTCCAGTGACGTGCTGTGGGTGTGTCTGACTATAGGCCTTTGCCTCTTTCCCAAGATCAGACCACTACCATTTACTTATGAAGGGTGGGAGCAATGTAATAGGCCCAGTACCCACTTCTCCAGAAATGCCTCGGTATTGTTAATGACACCAAGATAAACCAGATGTTTGTATACAGTAAAAGCCAGTTAATAGCAACAACTATTCCACTCTAGCAACAACAATCAAATCAACAACAATAAGAGAGTCAAACATAAACTAGATATTGATGTATGATAAAAACTAATAAAAGCTACCCCTATACCCCCTGAATAATACAAAAAAATCTGCAAGAATAATATAGACACAAAGACAACACAAATATTAATATATAGTAAATACCTACTAAATACAACGACCATACCACTGTTAACAATGGAGACTAGTTCAACAGCAACAACATAGAGTCAGCTAAACACTTAAAGATTAATAAAGCTTTATAGTAATACTAATAAAAATGGAGGGGATGGGGAAGGGGGAAAATGAAAGAAGTGAAATTTTAAAAATAAAGACAAGGAGTAGAGAAAAGTAAGATAAAGGATCCTATTAAAAACTAAAGGAACATTAATAGAATTAGATAAAAGTAATAGAAAAGAACAATCAAGAAAAAAGAAAGCAAGAGAAAAAAGAAGAAAAGAGACCCCCCTCCCATCAACACCCACCCCCACCAAAACCAATGAAGAAAAAGAGATTAGTCCCAAAAATTTCTCTGTGTTTTTGAATGTGTGTTTTCTTCCCAGGGTCTGTAGATTGGACTCCACCGGATATTGGAGGGGAGGGATAGTGAGTCCCTATTAAATCCCATTTTGTTTGTGCTCATTTTTTTTTATATAAATACTGAGTTCTGCCCTGCCTTTCCTGCTAAGTGTGGTTGGTCAGTGGTGTCTGCCCTAGGGCTATATTCACTCTGGCCACTCCCAGGTTCCCTGCCCCTCTGTTGTCCGGTCAGTCCGGTCAGGGCTTTCTCTGCCTCCCTTTAAAGCTTGTCAGTTTAGGAAGTATCCCATCATTCCAGGCAACTGTCCAAGCCAAGGCAGACCTCTGATCATACTGGCTGATTGGGAAAGCAAACAGAACACTGTTCTAAATACAGGCAGTGGGGCGGGGACAGGTGTGGGATTTAATGCCAGCACTTTCAGAACCAGAATCTACACCTGGTTTCTCAACTTGAAGGACAGGACCCTCATTTCCTTCTTGATCTCAGCTCAAGCTCCTCAGTGGGTCTGTGTCTTCCCTGTGCCTTCTCCACAGTGGTCTCTCATGGCCATCACCCATCCAGTGGTGGCAGGGAGACACCAGGACCATGAAGCGTAGCTGTTCTGTAGTCCTTCTGTAGCTCAGTCTTAAAACAGTTAAACGCTGTGATGTGTGACAAGTGCTGCCCAGGATTTCTCCTTCAGCCATAGTGTGTCTTGTAGAAGAAATGACATTGAGAGTAAAACTCTACACTGCTTTTTGCCATTCACAGTAACCATGGACTTTTCTTGAGGCTAGTGCTGCTGGCCTGTGTGGTGATTTCCCTGCAGCTGTTGAGTTCTGGGATTACCTATTGTTAGTGGAGACAAGTCCTTCTTGACCACAAGTCCATTTAGCAGTTTTCTCAGTGAATAGACATTACACTATGAAGCATCCAATACTGGCATAATTTAATTTCTCAGAACTATATCCCATAAAGAAGTATTCAGAAATGAGGAAATTGTAAATGTATTGCATAACATATTTACTACCAAACACAATAGCATTGACTATTTCTATGGCATTACAATGGATATAAATAAAAAACATCCCCAAACAGGAAATCTTCCAGTTTAACGGACTTCCTGAGGAAGATGACAAGATATTCGCCCTGGTACCTTCAAAAAGGCTGGTCTTTTGCCTTCTTGAATTCTCAAAAAATACAGCAGTACTGTAAACTAGCCGTTCTTCAGTGAAGGAACGTTTCAGTACATTGGTTACTGGAGTGTTAGGAACAGTGTGGTAATATGAGTGAATAGTTTTGATAGTGATTTTAGCTTTTAGCCAATAATTATACCAGCCTAAATATAGAATGAAGTAATAGGTACAGAGATGTTATATTAGTAAAATGCTAGAGAATGTCAATATAGTCTTTTTTCTTTTTTCTTATTGGTACCAGGAATCAAACTCTTGACCTCGCACTTGCCAGCCAGGCACCTTACACGGCTGAGCTAAACCCCAGGTCTAGCTTTATGTTTTTGTTGTATCTTTTAGGTGCACAAATTGGAGGTTGTTATTATTTTACCTGGCTAGCTCTTACTTTAGATTTACTTACATATTTATTTATTTTCTGGCAACTCAGATGTTTCTTCTAGAATCAAATTTCTGACTGAGAATCTGCTGGCAAACTTTTTTTCTTGTTAATCTTTGTCTCTTTTGGGGGGGTAGGAAAAGAAGAAATAATGACTTCATTTATTGGTAATATTTCTATTTTGTCCTACTTCTTGAAAGACAGTTGTATTGGATATAGAATTGTAGGGTGATAATTATTTATTCTCAGCAATTAAGGACATCATCTTACTGATTTTGGGGGGCTTCATTTGTTGCTGTGGGAGGTCAGCTGTCACTATTAATCATTTAATTATCAATAATCTTTCTATTTTCCTTTTTCCTTTAAGAGCTTTTCTTTGTCTTTTAAAGTTTTACTGTTCTGATTTCAATGTGTTTTCTAAGTTTGAAGATTGGTATCTTTTATCAGTTCTCAGAAATTTTTCAGAAATTTTCCAAACTTCTCAGAAACTTTTCCAAATACTGCCTCTCTCCCCACTTCTTTTCATCCCTCCTTATGTTAGAAATCTCCCTTAACTATTCATATTTTTATTCTCTTCAATTTCTGGGCTATAGCAATTTTGAAAGGTATCAGGATTTCCTGAGAGCTCTTAGACACATACACACACACACACACACACACACAGTCTCATTGGAGTAAAATAGGGCCTGAGGCCCTGTTTTTCACCCCTTTCCCCAAGTAATACTGATACCCACCAATGGCTGAGAACCATGCCATGGAGTTTAATTTGCAAAGTTTTCTTTTTCTTTGAGTTGCACTCAGTTCCTTTTCAAATCTTCTGTCAAATTTGATGGTCTTTTGCCATACTTTCAATTCCTTCCTTTAGTCTTCAAATCTCTTGAAGACAAATATTTTATATTCTATATCTGATCATTACCCATAGTCTTTGGGAAGTGTGCCTCTGTTTTGTTGGATTATTATTTTGCTAATTCTTGCTTAGCGTGGCTTGTTTCCTTTAGTGAGTAGTAATTTTTCATGGCAAGCTCACTTTCCTTGGAATGCAGTTTTATCTGGGGAACATTGTTAAGAATTTTGCTTAAACTTCTTTTTCTGCAGGAGAATTTGCTTTTATTCCTGCCAGCTGTTTGCAGACACCGTTGACAGTAATGTTGTAAACTTACTATTTGGTTTGAGGATGTAGAGTCAAACAGGTCTTGAATTCAGATCCCAAATTTGAGTGAAAGTAGACTTTGGGTTAGCAATGTTTCTGTTACCTATTCCACACAGAGCTAAGACCTATCTATGAGTCTATATCTCCCAGGTCTACCTTTGAGGGGGGTGAGGTATTTTGTGTTTGTTATATATTTTTTTCTACTTCGATTTTATCCATCAAGCATCCTGGACTTGGTGGAGGTGAAAGTGATCTCTAATACTTCCTCTTGCTGTGCTGCATCTCTGGATGCCTTGCTGTGTAGCCCATGAAAGCCCAGGGCCAAGGGATACATAGATCAGAATTCATGGTTCAAAGTGTTGACTCCATTCTTCCCTCACTCCTGGAGTGTCAGGCTTTGTTCTAGGCCTTTCCCTTCCAGCACAGCTATGCATTACCAAATATATTTAAGAATTATTTTAAATATCTTACCTATTTTTTTTTCTTTTAATTTGGGAGATATTTAGCATGCCATAGTGGTAGAAAGGGAACACTCAAATGAGTGTGAGACTATTACTGTCTAATATTGAGGCATAATAGTGTGAGTAGCCAACCTACTATTCTGTGTCTGTTTTTTTTTTCCTACATGCAAAAACAAACTTTATTTATTTTTTGTCTCACCCTGTAGTTCATAGCCTTGAACTTGCAGTGATCCTCCTGCCTCAGCCTCTAGAGTGCTGGGATTATAAGCATGCTTCACCATGCCTAGCATGCACACTTTGTAGATTAAAACTGGAAATCCCATGTGTGGCTTTTAAAAGACATATCACAACCAAGCACAGTGGTGCACACCTGTAATCCCAGCATTTGGGAAACTGAGTCAAGAGAATTGCTATTAGTTCAAGGCCAACCTGGGCTACATTGCAAGACTTTATCTTAAAAAAAAAGGAAAAGAAAGAAAAATAGAATAAAAAGGATATATTCCTGATTCGGTATCAGCTGAAAAAGTTTCTTCACCTAAAAATATTTATGTTGGATAGTATCTGTTTGTGACATGGGTTTTTTGCATTAACTTGAGTTAAATTTTCTTTTCTTACTTTAAGGAAGTTTTTGAGTACTATGTTCAAAATGAAAACTCAGTGGAGAGGTGGAAGCAACCTTCAGTGATAGAGAAACTCAAGGTGAGAAAACCTTTAATACTGGAAATTTCATTCCAGGTGCTTTTGGAGACCTTAATTTTTGTTATTGCTATTATTTTATATGGAGAGGATAATTATATCAGAAGTAACTTATTTAAAAAGGCAATTTAAAAATACAATCTATAATACATAAATTGGGCTATATAGTACTCTCTATGTGCCATGTGATGAAGAGAGCCTCTTCAGCTGTTTAAAGAAAAAATATCAAAACTCCCATTATTATCCATTACTAAGTTGAGGCAACTCAAAGAAGGCACTGGGGTGGGGGGTGGCGCTCAGCAGAAGAGCACTTGCCGGCAGCTCAAGGCTGGGGTGCACAAGGAGGGGGAGAGAAAGAGATTTGGGGGACTCAGAGAGGGGAAGAGAAAACAGTACTTGTCTTACATGGACTTAATCCACACCTAAAAATTAAAATGTGTAAAATAGTAGATTTGGCGTAATTCTACTCACCTGGAGGAGATCTTATAGTCATAATTTAACAAAAAGTTCAAAAGTAAGCAAATGTAATTTTTCAGCCAAATCTAAGCCAGGGTGAAAGACATTACTGAACAGTTAAAAAACAAACAAAAACTAGTGGCTTATGGTGAACACAGTAGCTACTTGATTTTCCGCACTCAGATAAAAGAATTCTGTTAAGTACTTTTAAGATCCTTTGGGTCATTAAACATTGGTCACTTTGGCGTGCTCATCCCCTTCATAGGAAATGGCCAAAGCAGAAGGCCTGTGGAACTTGTTCTTGCCAGCTGTGAGCGGTCTCAGCCAGGTGGACTATGCCTTGATTGCCGAAGAAACTGGGAAATGCTCTTTTGCTCCAAATATCTTTAACTGCCAAGCACCAGGTTACTACATTCACTAAAAACAGAATTTTCTCTAATATGTTGAGTAGTGTTTAAATTTTTTTTTTTTTATTTTATGTCAGGGAAGTTTTTCTGCACAAAGTCTACATGCGTTTTACTCTAATTTTACTTTGCAGGGTACCTGTTTAAATGTCAAAGGTAGGGTTGTTGTTTTCACTGAGCGTTTTTTGTTACACAGCATCATCTGATGAGTATTGGTAAAGAGAAGTGGCCACCAAAGGTGTTGGTTATATGAGGACCCTGATTTCCTGATTGGGGATGAAAATTTTGATGACTAATCAGAATGTAGAGAGTTCCAAATCTCTGGTTTAGCTTCACTGTCTCTCCATTCCCTCACCAATTATTTATTGATTACTTCCTATGTGTTAAGGATTCTGCTAGCTCCTTCTGATAGAATATCAGTGAATAAAATATGGTACAATAATAAATACATGAGTAATTTCCCTTCCCTCAGGGTTCAGATTCCAAAAGAGGGAAAACAAATAGAGGGAAACAAAAATAATAACTAGGTAAATTATGGGTAAATCTGAAGATGAAAGGCATTTTGAAAAGAAAAAACAAACAGAGCAGGATATGGGAGCTCCAAATCCCTGAGGGACAGAAAATATGGGCCACGGTTTAAAATAAAGTGGCCAAAATTGGCCTCATTGATAAAATAGTATTTGATAAAGGTAATTGATTGGCTTAGCCAGGCTGATATCTGGGAGACAGTTTTCATAGCAGAGGGAACAGAAAATTCAAAGACCCTAAAGCAGTAATGAGTGCCAAAGAGACTGCCAGACTGTACCCCAAAACCCACTTATTGATTGAAGAGTACCAACACTGTCATTAAACCCAAATATAGTACTTAGGTGTTAGTTTAGAAAAAACTCACATTAACATCTTTTGTCTGTGCCATAGGTCTGGCTACCCCTGCTCTCAGGAAGAAAGTGATTGGGGTGTGTATCCCAGGAATAGCTAAGGGAGCCAGTATGCCAGAGGAAGGAAGAATAGTAGACGAGATGCAAGTGAAACAGTCTCCTGTGTTGGGTGGTAAGGGGCAGGGTAAGGGGTTCTACCTTCCAGAATGTGAGGAGCCAGTAGGGATTTTGAGCAGAGTAGTGCAAAATTGCCGGAGTCCAGCTGCGGCAGGGCTCAGGGGTCACAAAGGTGGTCAGGGAGTCAGCGAGTGAGAAACAGAAGACACTGCACACCAGTCTGTGAGTGAATCTGAGTCTGCTTTATTTTTCAGAAGCTGGAATATATATTTGCTAACTTTTGGCAGCAACCCAAACCCCAAGCAGAAAGCGTCCCAGGCTTAGGGCCAGGCAGGGACAATCTTAAACAATATGTGTTAATCAACTTTTTTTAACCTTTGTAACATTTTACTCTTGTTACTTAATTATCTTGGAAAATGTAAGCCGA
>PVLA01015228.1:0-26358 GCA_004027455.1 Hydrochoerus hydrochaeris | reverse complement strand
CGGCAGGCTTCATTGAACCACTTTCCCTTGTGTTGCAGCTTTCCCATCGCTTACCTCAGTTTATTAAGGCCCCTATCCTAGCTGTCTAATGTTTGTGTATCCCCTGTTTTTCACTGCCTCTCAAAACTGGACCCTTAACTGCACTTAGGGAGAGGGATTGTCATTCATTCTGGCTGCTTCCAGTTGACAGGAGGCATTGGCAGAGCAGCATTCAGGGTCTACAACTGTGAAATCTAAGGGCCCTGTGTAGAAATGGAGAGGAATTTCCATTGATTGGTCAATGGAATTGACCATTGGTCTGCACCACTATCTGGAGGTTTAAGGCTGTCAAGTAGGAAGCAACAAATTTGAATAAGAGACTGAGTATGTATGATATACATAATAAGGCTATAGGAAACATTATCAATGGCTGGAGTAGAAGAAGTACCCAGGATTCCCAATTCCAAGTCTCTGACCGGAATCTCCATGACTCCAGTAAGTTCTGGTGAATTTTAGGAGTCAAGAGCCTACCTGAAAGTCTGCCATTTCCTTTAACTGTCTTAAGGCATTTTTATTTGATGAGAATTATTGATTTCAGAACAACTTTTATTTATGAATATTCATGCTCCCTATGTTAAAGTGATAATAAAATGGAAATTCTGTGGTTTTACAGTGTAATTTCATGTAAAGATTTTAAAAAAGATTTTGCTGAGCTTCTATAGCTGTCACCATGGCTTTTTAGTCTCATTGAATCATAATAGTTTTAAATGACAGGTGTAAGTGGAGATTGCACGGAGTCTAGTGCACAAATTGAGCCTCTTTGTATATCTAACCTATGGTACTATTATTTTTCATGTATTGTTTTGGTTACATTTTTCTGTTGAGTGTTTAAGAACAAGTTAAAGTGAGCCCTGTGTCAATAAAACTTAATCCATCTAAAATCAGCCCCAAATTTATAAATTACAACCTAAAGATGACATCTTTGGGTGATGATTATTAGCAGCTCAATATCTCTCCCAAATATGTAACCTTTAGGTTTTATTTTATAAACGAGGGCTGATTTTAGGTGGAAGATTCCAAAAAGCTGATTTTTCTCCATATATAGGTGAAAGAGTAAAGAGCTAAACCTCACCCTTTTTGTGTAATGGGAATTAAACTCAGGACCTTGCACTTCTCGGGCAGTCACTTATGTTGCTGCGCTATATTCCTAGCTTCACTCTGGCTCTTATAATCGGGAGAGATCATGAAACAATGTCCCATTTAACAATCTGTATTTCCTCTCTGTGACAAGTTGTTTTATACTAAAATGGAAATGTAGAGGAATTTTGTAGATAAAAGAAAACCCCAATATCTATAATATAACAACATCGGCATCATTGCTATGCTACAATGTTGTATTTACTATTGATTTCAAATTTTCTCAATAAAGCTTTATACCTGTTATCTGTTCACATGCAGAAGAATTTGTCTTCAGTGCAAACATGATTCTAAAAATAGCAGCTATCTTGCCATACTTTATGTTTCAAAGTGCTTGATATCCAGATAAGATTATGATACTTAAACTTACTGTTCTCACTTCAATAATGGCATAATTTTGCTCCTGGGTGTTCAATGCCAAGAGACCTAAACAAACAAGAAAAAAAGATAAGTGTGCTTACAGGAGAGCCAGTATTTCAGTGCTTTGGCCCTGGCCCTCCAAATTCAATAAGGACCCGGTACATGAAGAGGGCTTTCTAAACTATACTAACACTCTGATGAGTCACCAAAACTGTTGAAGAGAAAGAGTTTTGGGCCACAGAAAAAGAAGTGATCAATATACATTGTGCTAAAATTTAGCTAATTTAGCTCTCAAAATTCAATTTTAGTACTCAAAATCCTAAATATAGAAAACATAAGAAAGTATCTTACTTAATATAAACTAATATAAAATATCTTTGTTTTTTCAACTAGTCATGTAAGTTGAAACAAAAGCAACTTAGTATCTTAAGAAAATCTTGTTTTAGACATAGATGTCAAACCTTTAATCACTATTAACTTAAGCATATTATAGTACTTTATTTACTAATATTTGTTGGTATGTGCTAGCGTGTGACTCAGGAAAACATTGGAAAGTCACTTATCAGTGGAGAAAATGGAACAAATTGGTTTAGGCAGCTACTTTTTCAGAAACCAAGTGGAGTGTAGTCCAGCACTTTTCTTAGCCCAAGGCATCCCCACTTATTTATCTGAATGTTTCCATAAGAAGACTTAGGAGAAATATCATAATGCTAGCACACATGCATACCTTGACTAAGGAAAAACTCCAAACTTATTGCACACAGACAATAATAGACACTATGTTTACAAAAACAATTTTTGATGTTATTTAGAAAGGTAAAGTGAGTAGGAGGACAAACCACAGAATTAGGCTTTTTCACTTTCTATGTGAGATTTGTGTCACCAGTGGGCAAGTTCTGTCCCTAATCCTGAGACCCTGACACTGAGAACACAATGAGCACCTGCCTCTGGAGCTGAACACTAATCCAAGCTATTTTGTGGGGTGCAGGGGCTGAAAACTAGTGCCAGTTTTGGTGAGGGGTGTGTGGATTGTGTTCTGTTGGGTTCTGGTGCGAGGCCTTCTGAACATATGTAGAATTGGTGTGGCTTCATGTCCTCGGGTACTCATGTCCACTTACCTTTGTTGTTGCATCTTATACAGATTTGTCCAAATTTGTTCCTTGGTGCTCAGTCTTATCCTTCCTGAGGTATATGTAGTACATTTCTTTAACCTGAGGCATAGATAGAGCCTACCAGTCATGGATAAAGGGCAGTCTGAGGCTAGTTCCAGTGCACCTGCAGCAAACATAGAGGAGACATCAAACAAAGTGTTAAAACCCTGAAGAGTTTTCAGTGACATCCTGACTTAATCAGCAGAAAACTAGAGAGGCCCAGAAATAATTTAAGTGTCCCAGTGGGTGCTTAGGCTGACACAAGCATCTCTGGAGAGGATTTAGCTTTTGTCAAAGGGCCAAGTGATTTATTTACTCATGTCTTTTTGAGCCCATGAAAATAGTATTACAACTACTAGTCTTTTAAATGGTTAATACTCTCCCCAACCAATATAATTGCATTTTCATTCCTATTCACTTGAAATGTGATTTATAATAATAGCTTTGTTTTGGAACAGTGGACAAGGGATCCTTTCAATATAAACATTCCACTAATTAGTTCTCAAGTCAAGACAATAGTGATACCCAACTGGACACACATCTCTTCCACCATTAGTCTGAGAAATAAATATGTGTGCCCAGCTCCTACAGAAGACTTGGCTATTCATTTGTGAATTGTCCTCTCCTCAGCCATGTTTGAGAGGTATCCATGCTGTTCTTTAACACCTATCTGCTAACTCTGGTGAAAAGGCCTTATTTTAGAGGAAGTCATGGGCTGGATATGGATTAAGATACTTATTTTTGTTATTGCTTATTTTGATCTTAAATTGTTTTAGTTTATTAGCACATGTGTTCAGTGCATGTTTGCATTGCTTGTGGGAAGTTGGTATTTTTTTCATCCCATGTCACTTCCCTCCTTTCCCTATTCTATCCATCCTTTGATCCTCTTCCTTTGCAGGACTTAATTTTTGCAATTGTGTGAAGCTGGTAAATATAATGGCTTGTGTCTAGATGTGTCCCCAAGGCCTCATGTGGTCCTAGGGGAGGTTTTTCAGAGGTGGCTGGATCTGGAGTGTGATGCTGGGGTCAAGGTGTGTGACTAAAAATTACTACACTGATTGATTGGCTTGGCATAGTTCTGGCTGTGTATGATGAGAAGGCCCACCCTTGTTGTGAGTTCTTCTTATCCTAATGGTGTATAGCCTGGGTAGCATACAAGGTACATAAAAGGGCTGCTTCTTTGCTTGTTGCTTTGGTGTGTGTTGCTTTGCTGCCTTCTGCCTGCCATGATCTGTGCCTCCCTTCTGATTTATCTCTGCCATGCCACCCTGCCTTGGAACATGTGCCCTATGCATTGAAACCTCTACACACTCTGATGTACAATACACCTTTCATCCTCTAACTTTGGATGTTGAGTATTTTGCCTCAGCAACAGGAATAAAATAAGTAAGACAGTACATGGACATAACACTTCTCAATTCTTTTCTGTTCATTGTTTATACCTTCTTTTCTCTCTGCTGACTCAGTCTCTTCATCTGCTTTCCCTTTTAGAAAGATCTGTATCCCTGCTTCCTATTATCTAACCTTGATCTTTACTTTTTTATTAGGTTTCTCATATAAGCAAAACCATATAATATTTAAGCTTGTGCATCTGATTTATTTCACTCCATTTTATAGTCTTAAGGTACATTCATTTTCCTACAAATGACTCAAGATACTGAAAATTCTACAGCGGTTTCTAGAAATGAGATCTGTGCCCAAGGCCACAAAATAGGGAAAGTGAAGTGGTCACTTTTGCCATGAAAAATAAACTTTTATAGGTCCCAGGAACAGAGAATTTCCTTTGATTTAAGTGAAGCCAATCACATTTCAAGAAGAAATGTGAGATGGCCTTTTTGAAAAGCTCTTTCTACAAAACAATGACAGGAGCACGGTTGATATGGATTTTAAGAAAATAAAATGGGTCTGCAAGAAACTAAACATTGAGAAACTAGAGGTTATTTTAATGGCAAAAATGAGGGTGGCAAGACATGGGAACACTGGGGAGGCTGAAGCTTGTTTATGAGTGAGACAGAAAGAACACGAGGTTAAACCCTGAACATTATCACTCATTCCAAGCTTAAGTCTTATTGCTTTAGGTGAGACTCCTTGTAGCCCTTCCTCTCTGCCAGCTTTCAGTGTCCTCACAGCCTGCAAAACTCTCTCCACCTCTTTTATATGTCTCCTCCTAACCCTCACTCTCAGTTGCTGCTTTTTTTCCTCTCCCATAGCCTGGCCTCCTCCATACCCTTAATGTTATAGCACTTTAACATCTTTTTGTTATTTCTACCCTCTTTCTGTTACTGTCCTCTTTATTTCCACACCCTAATGGAGCATTCCAAAATAAAGACAGGTGTTTCCTCACAGGAGCAAAAGAGGCTGAGGGCCAGGAGATCCAGGGGCCTCTGAGTACTCCGAGGCCTAGATCCTCTGATTGGCCATGTGACATCACACCTGGCTCTAAGAGTAAGGAGGCTGGTAAAGAGTCAAAAAAGAAATAAGAGTTGGAGAGCAAGAAGAACATTTTGACTCATGGTGACCCAGAGGACTAGCCTCTGACATATCATGGCTACCAAAACTCAGTATTTAGCACAGAGTGGGTCACTCAGCAACCTGTGGAGGTCATTGAATAATCTCACTGAGGGATAAAGCAGACAGTTCCCATTGAGGGGCTGAGGTAATAAAGCATGAGAAGCACGACTTGGATACATAAAAACATTGATAGTACTGTGGCTGGATGTCCCATAGAATTATCAAGCCACACATTTGGTTGAGCCCTTATGGCAATTGTTGGCAATCAGATCACTTCTAGGAGCAAGTGCCCTACTCTGTAGGCATGTGACCTGTGTCCTCAACTTTTGAGCTTTAAGGATTCACTCACAGGTTTCTACCAACAATCATGGCTGCCTCTGATCCTATATGTCACTTGCTGGGTTTGTAGTCTTCAGCACAATAGAGCAAATTCCTGGGCACCTAGTAAACCTGGCTTCTCTTACTGCTTCTATGGCTTCCTCACCCTCAGCTCACCAGTTCCTAAATGTCAGGACAAGTGGGAGCAGGTGCAGCTCCAGGACTCTGTTAAAACCATCAGTGCAAAGAAGCCCCAAACCCTAAAGGAGTCACAGTGGACACCACCATTTGACATAAGAGATGCATGGGCCACAGCATTCCTACCTCCCAGTGATTCTTCAGTTTAGTTCATGTGTGTTAGAGACTTGCCCTGCCTCCAATCTTCGAAAACTAGTTATGGCAAAGGCTTAAGTAAAACAGACAAGTAATATGTTTCTGGGGGGAATCCAGGAACATGAATATTCTCTGGGAGCTAAGATAAAGACTTCTCTGGATATCCAGTATTTACTAGCTTTAGATAAGCTCAGGGGGTACAAGAAGTAGAGGGCAGATCTATGGCAAAAGCCCATGAGAATGAACAGGCCCTTGAGAAACACTGACAGTATATCACTGTCAATAAACAACTGTTTAGTCTCTAAGGCTGGCAGTTTTATTACCCTTGAATCCTTTGAGTGAGATTCAGCAGCCCACAGCTGCAGCATTATCTTGTCTTCGTATACTGTGGTCAGCAAATTCACCATTACATAGCTCAGTCCCCAACAGACATGGAAGCATGTTCTCTGAGATCAGTGGTGCACACACCACCCTGATCAGGTGTGATTCAGGCACAGCCATGTTTTGCCACATGTCCTCCCTGGAGCAAAGAAGGCACTTCAGTGTCTGGGCTTCAGCGGCTGTCCTTCCCTTCATCTTTTCACATGCAAAACCTGTAATTGGATTTGCTTTCCTAGAGGAGGCCCAGAAGTGCCACAATTTGAGCGTGATGTCTCAGACATATGTCACTTCTGAGCCTCTTTTCCATCATTTGTATGTCAAGATCCTTGGTGATCTCACATTTATTGGTGCATCACAATGATTTCTCAACATAGCAGAAGGACCTGTGGAGCAGGAAGTTGTTGGCCCTGATACCAAGACTTTTCCTCCACTGGGAAAAGGAAAGAAATGACATAAAAATACAGGTCCTTGCCCCCTTGAGTAGGTCTTTACTGGAACTGTAGGATTAAGTAAAACAGACAATTAATATGTTTCTTGGGTAACCCAGGAACATGAAAACTCTCTGGGAGCTGAGATAAAGACTTCTCTGGACACTCAGTATTTATTAGGTCCAGACAATCTTGGTGGGTACAAGAAGTAGAGGGCAGATCTGGGACTGTAGCTTGGACTGTAGGTCTCCAGAACTCTGAGATATAGCTTCCCAGCAACATGCATGGAATGAAGTAGAGATGAACTGATATTAGATCACCTGTTATCTTGATGGTGAACATGCCCTGAACAACAGGAAGTAAGACAGTGATCCTGAGCAACTGTTGGCAGAAGAGGGTCTATCAGCCACACTTGGCCTCTTACATTTCCCTAAATATACCCCCTTAGACATAAGTCTTGCAATGTATCATTCTCCCACTTAAAGCATACAACAGAAAGACTTTTCATATAGTTATGGCACTTTTGACACTCATATCCAAGAAATTTTACACTATTTTCACCTTCTTTAAAACCTAAGAGCCATTTTCTCTCACTGCTTATTTTTGAAGGTTGTTTTACAAACTAGTATTATTGCAGTATGACCAGGTCACTCCGTTCCTTGTTCTCTACGTCTGCTTTACCACCACAATGGCAAAGGTTAATAGTTGTGGCAGAAACTACATGACTCCATATTAACTAGTCTTCACCCATACCACATGTTACATAATCCCATCTCTGTGTACCTGTATTCGTAGGGATTCTCTGGGACTGTGTCATGCATGTGGGGTCAGGTAAGCAAATGAGAGCAGAGACTTGGAGTATAGTCTGTCGTTTCCCCTAGGAATATTGTAAGCACTTCTGTAGTGTAAAGCAGAGTCCAAGCCAAGATACATGCCCCACATACCTCTATCCATCATTCCTTCCCATGAACACGAGGAGATTGTAAAAACTTTCAGGTTACATCAAGTAGACCAAATGGAGTGGCTCACTGGGCCACAGAGTGTGAGATAAGAAAAAAAAAGAAGCTCCAAAGCTAAGAATAAAACTGCTTAAGTATCCACTTGGATTTAGAAGGCAGGCTAGGTGATCAAGTACAATGATACCATCGTCCAACACAATTCATTCAAAATTTGTGTTTAAACACTGGAAAGTTCAGGAACTGAACATATTTTTCTCAAAAGAAATATTGAAGCATTTAGGAGGAATTCAACATGGCTGAATAGAGATAGAGTTCCATCCAGAGATACTCAGGGAAATTCAACTAAAACATAGAGGGCTAACTGGAACCACCAGGAACAAGATTAAAGACTATGCGAGTGCACAGTAACAGCTACCCCTCCTCCATGACCTGTAGTTAGAAAGGTGTTAGAAATTGAACAGCCTTGCACGTTGGGACTGTTAAAACCCAGATTAGTCCAACACTTCCAGAGGTGGGAGCAGAAAGTCTTCTCATTTCAACCAAGGAAGATGCAGACTATGGCAGAGTTGGGTGAGAGAGCATCAGAACTTATAAAGCATTGAATGGGATAGAAACACTGTTGAAGCCAGGCTGGAGGATGAAGGATGATCATGACACCTTTGAGGAACGAGAGAAGAGGGCAAAAGAGAACCAATGAAGCAAAAGCAAGGCATTATTCAACATAACAAAAAAACTAGATAGACTATTCACTCATATGAAAATATGATTAATTATTTAGAGGGAGATTGAGGAAAGGGAGTAAAAAGATGAGTAGGTTTGAATGAAAATTCAGGTAAACTATAACCAACAGGAAAAGGAATGGGAAAGAATCCACAATAGAACAAAACAAAAATTCCTCTGGTGTCTACCGTGAGTCCAAAACTCCTGGATAACATCACCAAGCCTACAGTAGTTTGTTCTGGATTTGAAGCTGATCTTGTCCTCAAGACGTGGGCACCTAGAACAGGAGTATTCAGCCAGCTTTTATGTATGTACCTTGGTGGCCTGCCACTCCTTATCCTGTTTCAATTCTCAGTGTCTCTCTCCCAGTTGCTGGGTTGTTTTCAGGCATAGACGGGGCTGTTTGCAGTTCCATGCACCTTTAGCTCCTCCTGATCCTTGCTCAGCCTTTTGGGTTCCTCTTCCCTGGCAAGTGTCTGTCCTCTCAGGTCATTTGTTGCCATGTTGAGTGAAATATTGTCAAAAGGTCAGGACCTCTGCTCTGTCTCTGCTCAATCCAAGGCTGTTCAGTCTCAATTCTTTCTCCTCTATAGTTCACATACTGTAGCTAAATATATATTGCAAACTTCAGAATGTATCCAAAGAAATAATCATTTTGCTAAGGAAACATTTCCACTACTGCCTTTCTTCATTTGGGAAGAGAAACTTTGACCTGCCTGTGGCTCTCTAAAATCCCACAAGCGAGCTCCTGATATCAATCTCCTAGATTTTGTAATTGTACCATAACTTATGGTTTGATGCTCAAGAATGAATCACATCTTCACTGATCATACATTTGTTCTTATTAATCAAACTTGGATATGTCAGCATCTTCACAACATTTTGTTAAAAAAACACAATTATTTTACAAAAGCAAAGACTCAATCTTAAAATATAATTTTTGGACAATGAAATGAATGTTGCTTAAAGAAAGTCAAAAGGTGATTAACTAGAATTTCATTTAAAAAAGAAACTAAAATTTCACAGTAATGAAACTTTAGAAGACAATCATTCAATCACACCATTTATTTAAAAATTAAAAAGTTAATAGTACCAAGACAGGATCAACAAGTGTGATATGAAAGGACAGAAGCAAAGAAGGTTTTATCAGAGCACTGTGTCATAGAAGAAAGAGGGTTGGTAAGGATAGCATTGAAGAGATTCCTGCAGGAGGATCCAGTCAGATTTAGACAATTGCTTTCACCCACACAACAAAACATATAGCAAAACCATATGATTTGTTCTATTATGGAAAGTCATAGTCTTGATGCAAGCATAAAGTTGGATATTTTAGGAAAGAAATGACTCAGAGAAGAATTTATTTGGCTGCAAATTAGATACACTGATAAGAATATATCAAAATTTTGTTCCCTCTGGAGGAAAGAACCTTGCAAAATATGAGAAAAAAATTAATGGAAGAAATTGTTAGAAAAGCATTTGCCTCTGAGAAAGAAAATGAAAATTTGAATTGTTCAGGACATGGTACATTTCATGGAAAGCCTCCTGTTACTGCTTAGTGTGGGAAAAACAACTGGAAATGAAATGCTTGGATTTGTACTGCAGATCCTTAGGATGTGGTTGTATTTGCTTTGACTTTTGTTTTGAGATCCGGCCCACAGCAGGATATGATTATCTCTTCCAAGGCTGCAAGCTTTTGCAAAGCTCCACTGTGGGCCCGTCCTGCCTCCGGGAACTTAGCAGAAGCCTGCATCAGGGGTAACCTGCCTGGAAGCTCCACCGAGGGCCCACCCTGCCTCCTGGCTGGAAATTCTACTGTGGGCCTGAACTACCACTGGGAACTTAGCAGAAGCCTGCATCAGGCTTTTTTCTGTTTTTTTTTCTTCTCTTTAAATAAAATTTTTAAAATGTATAATTCCTATTGAAAAAAAAGAGGAAATAGGAAAAGCTATAAAAGATATAGCTGTTGTGTCCTGTAACTTGAATAATTATTTCTAAAAGAACAATATGTAATGTATCAACTAGTGATTTGTTACTGTTTATCTTCTTTTTTGAAATTCTGTAATATTTATTAATTTAAAAATTAATAGTTATTCAAGTTACAGGATGAAAGCACACAAAGTGGAGACTAAACAGTGAGAGTGCAAAGAGATCTGTTCAACAATTCCACGAGAACCTAGAGATATGGTCATGAATCCCACACACCTAAACATACATGCAGCTATACCTTTTATAGCACTTCCTATTTCCTCTTTTTTTACAATAGCAATTATACATTTTAAAAATTTTATTTAAATAGAAAAAAGGTAGCAACAATACAGAATTCTAAAAGAAATAAAGAAAAAGCAGAATGAGAAAAAGCCCCACGAACAAATCAGTAATTTATGAATTATACACTGTCACCCTGGATGTAGTTGTTCAATTTACAAAGTTAAAGAGTACATAGTAAACATTCAAACGGTCAGACTACAAACAGTTTTGCTCAAAGATTCAACAAAGATTCAGCAATATGGTCATCTATTTTACACACTCAAACTTACATGCAGCTATATCCCTTAGAGCACTTTCCTTTCCTTTTTTACAATAGCAGTTACACATTTTGGTTTTATTACACTTGTAGTTCTTATTTACTTTTTACACTAGAGACACAATATGAGATTTATAAATATGATTCTTATTTATTTCACTAATGAGGATAGTCTCAAGTTGTCTCCATTTGCCTATGAAGGCCTCAAGATCATCCATTTTTATGGCTGAGTAATATTCCATTGCATAAAAATGCCACATCTTTTTCATCCACTCTGCAGTTGATGGGCATCTTGGTTGTTTCCAGGATTTAGCTATCACAAATTGTGCAGCTATGAACATGGGTGCACATATATCACTGTGATATAAACTTTTCAGTTCTTTGGGGAAAATGCCCAGGAGGGGGATAGCTGGATTGAATGGGGCTTCCAATCCTAGTCTTCTGAGAATTCTCCATATGGATTTCCACAGTGGTTGCACCAGTCTACATTCCCACCAACAGTGGAGCAGTGTTCCTCTTTCCCCCACAGCCTGGCCAACATTTGTTATCAGTTGATTTCTTGATGGCACTATTCTATCTGGAGTAAGGTGGAATCGCAAAGCTGTTTTAATTTGAACTTCTCAAATGACCAGTGATGGTGAACATATCTTCATGTATTTATTTGCCATTTGTATATCTTTCTCTGATAACTGTGTGTTCATCTCAGATTCCCATTTTTGGAGAGGGTCTCTGAATTTAAGGGGCTTGATGTTTCTCAATTCTTTATATATTCTGGACATAAGTCCTTTGTCTCAGGGGTTGCTGGTTAAAATATTTTCCTACTCTTTTGGTTTTCTTTTCACTCTGTTGGTGATTTCCTTTGAAGTGCAGAAACTTTTCAATAATGTGAGATCCCATTTGTTGATTCTTTGAAGTGTTTCCCGTGCAGTTTGTGTTTTGTTCATGAATTCTCTGCCTACCCCTGTGTCTCCAAGACTTCTACCTACCTTGTCTTCCAGTAGATTTAGTGTTTCTGTTTTAATATTGAGGTCTTTGATCCATTTAGACTTTAGTTTTGTGCATGGTGACAGGCTTAGAACTAGTTTCAGTGTTCGGCATGTAGACAGCCAATTTTTCCAACACCATTTCTTAAACAGACTATCCTTCTACCAGTGCACATATTTAGACCCCTTGTCAAATATCAGGTGGCTGAGTGTCTTTGTAGTTGTGCTTGCATCTTCTAATCTGTTGCATTGATTCTCAGGTCTATTTCTTTGCCAGTACCAAGCTGATTTTATCACTGTGGCTTTATAGTACTGTTTCAAATCAGGAATTGAGATGACTCCTTCCTTGATTTTGTTGCCCAGAATTGCCTTTGCTATTCTAGGTTTCTTCTGTTTCCAAATGAATTTTAGGAGTGTTTTCTCTAGATCTGTGAGGTATGTCAATGGTATTTTGATTGGAATTGCATTAAATCTGTATAAGAGTTTTGGGATTATAGCGATTTTCACAATGTTGGTTCTTCCTAACCAAGAGCAAGGAATGTCCTTCCATTTTCTAATATCCTCTTCAGTCTCCTTTTTCAGCATAGTATAATTTTCAGCATATAGGTCTTTTACATTTTTAGTTAGGTTGAATCCTAACTATTTCATTTTTTTACATGTTTTTGGAAAGGGCAATATTTCCATAATTTCTCTCTCAGTGAGTTTTTTGTTTGTGTACAGGAGTGCTATTGATTTTTGAGCATTGACTTTGTATCCAGCTACACTGTTGAACTTGTTTATTACCTCTAGCAGTCTTTTAATGGAGTCTTTCAGGTCTTCTATATAGATTATCATGTCATCTGCCAAAAGTGATAATTTCACTTCTTCCTTTCCTATCTTTACTCCTTCTATTTCTCTCTCTTGTCTGATTGCCCTGGCTAGTGTTTCCAGAACTGTGTTGAAAAGGAGTGGTGAGAGTGCACATCCTTGTCTTGTTCCTGATTTTAAAGTGAAAGCTTTCAGTTTTTGTCCATTTAATATAATGTTGGCTGTTGGTTTGTCATAGTTGGCCTTTATAAGGTTGAGGTAGATGCCGTGTAATCTGAGATTCTGAAGAATTTTTATCATGAAGATGTGTTGGACTTTGTTGAAAGGTTTTTCTGCATCTATTGAGATGTCCATGTGGTTTTTGTTTTTGGCTCTGTTGATGGGGTGCATTACATTTATTGATTTGCGTATGTTAAACCATCCCTGAATTCCTGGAATGAACCCCACTTGGTCATGATGTAATATCTTCTCAATGATTTGCTGCATTCTATTTGCTAGTATTTTATTGAGAATCTTTGCATCAATGTTCATTAGTGAGATTGGCCTATAGTTCTCTTTTTTGGTTGGATCTTTCTCTGGTTTTGGCATCAGAGTAATACTTGCCTCTAGGAATGATTTAGGGAGGATTGCTTTCTTCTCAATTTCATTGAAGAGTTTAAGGAGTACTGGCATCAAATCTTCTCTAAATTTCTTGTAGAATTCAGCTGCGAATCTATCAGGACCTGGACTTTTCTTTGTTGGTAAGTTTTTAATTACATTTTTAATTTCAATAGCTGATATTGCATTGTTCAAAATTGCTATATCTTCTTGTTTGAGCTTTGGTAGTTGATATGTTTCTAGAAATCTGTCCATTTCCTCTGTGTTTTCCACTCTATGTGAGTAGAGATTTTCAAAGTAGGTATTCATGATCTTTTGAATTTCCTTGGGATCTGTATAATTAATCCCTTTTCAGTTCTTATTGCATGAATTTGTATTTTTTCTTTCTTTCTCTTGATAAGGTTAGCTAGGGGTTTGTCAATTTTGTTGATCCTCTTAAAAAACCAGCTTTTTGTTTCATTAGTTCTTTGTATTGTTTTTTTAGTTTCAATTGCATTGATTTCTGCTCTAATCTTTACAATTTCCTCTCTTCTATGAGCTATTGGTTTAGCTTGCTCTTCTTTTTCTAGACAGTTGAGATGGAGCATTAGGTTGCCTATTTGTGCTCTTTCTGTTTTCTTGATATGACAGTTTATTGCTATATGTTTCCCTCTTAAGACTGCTTTCATTGCATCACACAGATTACAGTATGTTGTTTCTATAGTTTCATTGAATTGTAGATATTGTTTTATTTCATCTTTAATTTCATGTGTAGCCCATTGGTTGTTCAAAAGGCTGGTATTTAATTTCCATGTACTTATGCAGGTTTTACAATTTCTTTTCCCATTAATTTCCAGTTTCAGTGCACTATGGTCAGATATTATGCATGGTATGATTTCAATGCTTTTGCATTTACTTAAGAATATTTTATGGGATAATATATGGTCTATTTTGGAGAATGTCCCATGTCCAGCTGAGAAGAATGTATATTCTGATGTGTTTGGGTGGAATACTCTGTAAACATCTACTAAGTCCAATTGCTCCCAGGTATGATTCAGTTCTGTTATTTCTTTTCTGACTTTTTGTCTAGTTGATCTATCTCTTTGTGACAATGGGCTGTTAAGATATCCTGTTATAATTGTGTTCTTGTGTATTTGGCTTTTCATGTCCATTAGTATCTATCTTATATATTTGGGTGCTCCTGTATTTGGTGCATATATATTTATAATTGTTAATTCTTCCTCTTGAATTTTACCACTAAGAAGTATGTAGTGACCTTCTCTATCTCTTTTAATCATTTTAGGTTTGAAGTTCACATTGTCTGCAAATAAAATAACTATGCCTGCTTTTTTCTGGGTTCCTGTTGCATGGAATACTGTTTTCCATCCTTTGACTTTTAATCTATGAATTTCCTTTTGGGTCAGATGTGTTTCTTGTATACAGCATATTGAGAGGTCCTGTTTCTTGATCCATTCTGTCAATCTCTTTCTTTTTATAGGTGAATTGAGGCCATTTATTTTTATGGATTGCACTGATATTGACTGGCTCAACTTTGCCATGTTATGTTCCAGTTGTTTCTTTCTGCTTTTCCTCTTATTTAATTGCTTATCCTACCTGGACATCTCTTCCTGTTGTTGTGTTAGGGATTGTGGTCATTTTTATCTCTGTCTAGTATGTCCTTCAGTACTCTCTAGGGTTGGTTTGGTTGACATGAATTTCTTCAGTTGCTCTTTGTCATGGAAGTATCTTGTTTCTCCATTAAATTTGAATGAAAGTTTTGCTGGGTACATCAGTCTGGGTTGAAAGTTGTTTTCTTTACGGGCTTGAAATGCCTCACTCCAAGCTCTTCTTGACTTGAGGGTTTGTGACAAAAAGTCTGCCATGATTCTGATGGGCTTTCCCTGATAGGTGAGTTGTGTCTTTTCTCTGCCAGGTTTTAATATTCTCTTTTTAGGCTGTATGTCTGAGATCTTAATTATTATGTGTCTGGGTGTGGATTTATGTTGATTGTGACTATGTGGTGTTCTATATGCCTCACTTATCTGCATATCAGATTCTTTCCCCATGTTTGGGAAATTTTCTGCTATTATTTCTGTAAATACTTTACGTATGTCATTTGTCTGGACTCCTGTACCTTCCCTAATGCCCATTCTTCTTAGATTGTTGCTCTTGGCATCATCATGAAGCTTCTGGATTGTCATTTCATGCTTCTTTGTTATTTTTAAAAGTTCTGTCCTTTCCTGATCACTAACTGTGATCCAGTCCTCAAGGTCTGAAATCCTATCCTCAGCTTCCTTTAGGCGGTTTTGCATGCTTTCAATAGAATTTTTTATTTCTTGGATGTCTCTTTGAGATTGTTTCATGAATTCTGCTTGTTTTCTATATTGTTCATTCAAAGTTTCAATCAGTTTCCTATGCTCATGTACTTTTTTCTCTAGTTCTTCTTTAATTGTGTTCAACAACTCCTTTACTAAAGTTGTTATTTCTATCTTTACATGGGAGACTACTTCTAATTTGATTTCCTCTATGGCCTGATGCAGTTGTTTTTTTATTTCACTGGCTATCTTTTCAGAGATTCCAGGTGTGTTACTTTTTGGGTCCTCTATTTCAATGTCTCCTATATTTGCTTCTGGTGAACTATATGTTTGAGACTGCATTTTACTTTTTCATTTTGTCATTGTCACTCTGCCTGGTGTTTTCTATTTGTAGGAGGGGATCACACACACTCTTTTCAGACACACGAAAGTCTTAAAGTTAGTTGGAGGGTGTTTTACTACTGGCCCTTATTATCCCATGTACACCTCTATTTTAGAGGTATACTCACCACATTGATACAATCAATCCGGTTTAGCCCAAAGTTCACCACCTGGGAGCAAAGTTCCAAATTTTCTCACAGTACTTGGATCCTGCTGAGACATTCTGATGTTCCAGGTGAGAGGGTGGACCCATCTGTAGCAGTCCAGGGCAGTTTTCAGTCTTGGGCAGGCCTTCTCGATGTTCCTGGTGGCAGGGTGGGCCCATGGGGGTGGTTCCGGGTAGCGTACACCTGACACGGGCTTGTGCTGAGTTTCAGGTGGCAGGGTGGACCTCGGTCGAGCTTTCGGGCAGCCTACCCCTGATACGGGCTCCCACTGAGTTCCCGCTGGCAGGGCAGGCCCACAGTGGATGTTCTGGGCAGTCTATGCCTGAGGCAGACTTGCACTGAATTCCTGGTGGCAGGGCAGGCCCACAGTGGAGCTTCCTGGGAGCTTACCCCTGAGGTGGGCTTGTGCTGAGTTCCTGCTGGCAGGGAGGGCCCACAGTGGAGGTTCTGGGCAGCTTACCCCTGATGCAGGCTTGCACTGAGTTCCTGGTGGAAGGGTGGGCCCACGGTGGAGGTTCCGGGCAGCCTACCCCTGAGGCGCGCTTGCACTGAGTTCCCCGTGGCAGGGTGGGCACTTGGTGGAGCTTCTGGGGAGCTTACCCCTGAGGCGGGGTTGCACTGAGTTGCAGGTGTTAGGGCAGGCCCTTGGTGGAGCTTCTGGGGAGCCTATGTCTGAGGTGGGCTTGCGCTGAGTTCCTGGTGGCAGGGCGGGCCCACAGTGGAGTTTCTTTTTTCTTTTTAAATAAATTAATAAAAAAGAAACACTTGAAGATATGGAGAATAAGACAGAACATATGATTCAAAAACTTACAGCTGACACACTGGGACATCCTTCCTGAAAGAAAGTGACTAGGCATATGTAGCAATACTTCCTCAAATCCAGAGAGCAGAAAATTGACCATCTGTGGAAAACACAACAGCAAAGGCAGAATCTGAAGCACTTATTCAGCAGTGGGATATGGAAAGCTGAGATAGAACAGACCTAGCTAATATATTTTCAGAACTCGAAATCAAAAGAAAACCATGGGTCCTCTCCTCCTCAGGCTTCAAATATAACCCCAGGTGTCACAGTCTGTATAGCTATAGCACAGCACATGAGGCATGAATCCCTTGCTTATATGTTTGCCATACAGTGTCCTTAACCAGACAGCAAGTCCCCAGAAAAGGAGGTCATTTCCTGAGAGGACTAATGGCAAAAAAGTCAACCCAGAAAAACAGAAAGGCTTTCAGTGAATATGCAGCTAAAACACTACCTATACCCTGCAGACAGAAGATTTCTTCAGCAGGTCTCACAGAGACAAAGCATCAGCCTGGACACCTGACAGAAGTGCTTCCTGGACATCCACACTCATCTACAGATGCTGTCACCCTCTCAACCCTTGAGGTTCCTAGGGTGAAAGATTGTGAGAAGATGAGAAAACAATGAAGAGACAGAGCTGGGGTCAGGTGGAGCCCTTACTCTCTGGATGGGAGGAAAGGAACTGCCTCCTCACTGTGGGGGCATTTATTTATATATTTTAGCAACTGAATGTCTCATGACATCCTGTTGTCCTAGCAATCCACTGTTCAGATTGTCTTGAGGCTAGGTGTCTTCTGGGCTGAAGCAGCTTTTTTATATAGCTTTCCCAGAGTGCTCTTTGTTCTTGTGACAAACTTGCCCCAGCCCTACACATCTAATTGTTTTCCAGCTTCAACAGCTCCCATCATACAGAAGCCCATGAGGGTCTGAACATCTCATGCTTCAATCACTTTTCATTAGCAAATCCCACAGGGCATATTTCTCCCTGCCACTGGGCAGAGTGTGGTCAGCAGAAGTGACCAGGTAGAGCAATGAAAAATCCTTTGAGTAAATTCCCATTGCATTAATTTTCACTGGATCAGTACTTGGAATTCTTTCCATGTAGTCCTCTGTGTACTGGGAACCACAGTGTTCAGCACATTGGTGTCTGAACATACAAGCCTGAAACGATCTCCTGTGGAATTTCTTTTCATGACCACAAATATCTCAGAAATGAGTTGATGCTAGTTTTCACTTCCTGTGTAAATCTACACAAGACAAATGAGGCATTCCATCGGGAGAAAAGAGGTGTGTAGTAACTTGTGAAAATAATACTGTAGCAATAACAGCACATCTTTGTGTGTCTCTGGAACTGAATGTGGTTCACAATAAAATTGGAGGCAGAGGTGGGTGTGGTGGTGCACTCTTGTAATCTCAGAAATTGGGAGGCTGAGGCAAGAGAATCGTCTGCAATTTGAGATCAGCCTGGGCCCCAAATTGAGCCCAAAGCCAGCTGGGACTGCATAGTGAGAAAAAAAGATGAAAAAAGACAAGCAAAAACAAAAACAACAACAACAAAACAAAAGAACCACACAGACACAAAAATTGGAAACAGAATGTCCAACTCAAGCAAGAGCAATTCTTCCCCAGAAAGAGTATCTTCTTTTAAAAAGACAATCTCAGATTTCTGTACCACATAAGAGAGACAAAAAAGCCATATGAAGAGGTTCACAATTGTAATTCTGGCACTCAGGAAGCTAAGGCAAGAGGATTGCTGAAAGTTTGAGGCCAGCCTGGGTTACACAGTGAGTTCAAGGCCAGCCTGAACTGCATAGTGAAACTCTGTGTCAAAAAGCAAAGAGTATTAAAAATATACAGAGACAAGTGCCTTCATTCTCTGAGGCATCTCGACAGAGCAACGCAGTACACACAATGAGGCGGACTCTGCAGTCCCTGCCAGCATCCTTGTCTCGTGTTCTGGTGGGAAATGGAACACAGGAACTTGCTTCCACATGAACTTGCTGTGGTTCCCACAATGACTTCCTTTTCATTTCACGCTGACCATATACATTGATGCAGAAGAGGCATTTGGGAAGAGGTAAGAGACACTGTCTTGAACCCACATTGTTTACCCCAGGCTTCTCACTGAAGTCCCCTGGCTTTAGCCTCCAGGAGTAGTCACTCGCACAGTGCCAGAACTTTCTTCACGACCATGCCATCCCTGAAAAAGGGCTGAGATGAAGCATATCATGCCATCATTCCTCATCAGAGTCACTCCCCCTCTTCCCAGTTTCTATCTTCTACAATTCTTCTCTATAAAGACTGACAGAGGGACCTAGAAACCAGTCAGAAAATACATTTAATTCAAAATGGGTCACCCTGCTTGTGTATGAGCACTTCACCAGCAGTGGTGGCTTTGCAGAGACTCTGACCTAAAAGTACTCGGATGTGGTCCAGTGGGTGTAAATAATTCTATGTAGCTGATTTTCAGAGTTTCCCTTTTAGGGCACTCTCTCCAAAACTTAAGACAGTATGTGAGCAAACCCTGAAAACTCAATTCAGATAAAGAAGAAGGAATATGTCACAGGGGGAGACATCACATTCACATCAGTGGCACAGAGGTACTTGGTCACCCAATTCCTGGATCAGAAACATGGGATTGTGCATGTTTTCTCTGGATATCTCAATCAGCAGTGTTCACTAGGTTGGAAGGAACAATCACCCTCATATTTTGAGGATATCAAGACACTTGACCAGAAGGCATCACACAGAAATTTCTAAATGTCAGTCAGTGGGATGAAGGCAAGACATTTCAGTTGCTATGAAAAAGGAACAGTGGAATTGGCCCAAAGTTGAATGAACTTCTTGGTCTGTGATGCCACCTTGTGAATGGAACCTGTGCCAGAAGAAAAGCTGAGGAACAGCATGTACCTATTCAGATCAACTGAGAAATCTTTTTGAAAATACCTTAGAAAACAGTGAATATCTCTGTTTAGCACTCTTCCTTTCACTCTATGAGATGTTTCCCACTGAATTTCAGTGAATCCATCACTACCCGGAAGACAACTGGCTTTACATGGGCAAGGACAGAGCAGAAACCACTTTGTCACACAAGGAAGAAATCCTTTGGCCCCTGTCCTGTGCACACTTACAAATTATGGCTGGACCCCACGGGTGCTACTTGTGGGGCTCTATTGGAATCCAGGTCATTTCCTGAGTTGGTCAGGATGAGATTTTGTTCAGAACATGGAAAACCATGCTCTTGAGCTTCTTTTACCTTTGGAGAATGAATGGAGATGTGGCTTTTAAAGAAAGGTCCTGGAACTCACACAAGAATTTTCTTGGTTTTAGGAAAAGAAAACACATGTGGAAATGGTATCGTGGTTTCATTTAAAGAGGTTGCCCAGAGGAAGGGCTGCAATGGTAGGAGTAGGATTTATTTCAATCACTAGAATGTTCTCCTCGAGGTTTTGGATTCAGTAAGTGGGACCCTGATCCCACAAGGACTCCTGTGTATTGAGTCCTTCACAGATTAGTCAAACACCACTTTCAAAATATTCAACATACCAGGAATGTTTTGACTGTAACTATGAGTAAACAGGGGATATACCATGACAGGCACAAGAGCTATGGGACCTTGAGACCCACACCCCAGACTGAAGGAATGGAGATGTGTGGTCTCAGCCCTTTTTGCAAATCAGTGAATTGGTCACAGTGCTCTGAGGAGGGAAGAACTGAAGGAACACTTGGCCAACTGATATTTCAGAGCTGTCCTTGGTCTTCATGACTCCTGTCAACTAAATGTCCTCTGTCATGCCTGCATACACCCTTGTCTACCATGACTTGTTACACACTCCCAACCATCATCCTTTGTTACATAGCTAGAACTGCATAAATACTGTATCTTCATGTTTTGCTATTTAGAGCAGCAAACTGCCCCAACCAGCATTTTAACTGTCCACACATCTTGAAGTTTCTTGGCACAGTCTATTTTACTACATCTGAGTGCCACCTGGCACTGCAAATTTGCAAACAAGGTAAAAATCAATTATGTCAGTGGGTGGGCAAACATCATCGTTATGTGTTTTTGCATCTGAATCCTGAAATGAAGCCATCAGCTTTCTAAGACGGTTACCTACATGCTCCCAAGGAACACACATATTGAGTGGGAAAAGGTCTCACTGTCTTGTGAAAAGAGCAGCTTTCCAAAAAGGTAGTTATCATGGATTAGCAGTGCTCAACACTGATCTTGGATACTACTACAAAGTGAGTGAGTGGAGTACAGATTACTGTACACACTGTCCCTCATTCACTTTTGAAATAGGTTATGGCACACAGTAGAATGGGAGGCCTCTGAGTCGGGGAAAGTAACAGTGAAAGACAATGGAAGATAATCATGGTGATAATCAAAGTGAAACCAGTCCTCAGACTGAATTGAAGCCAAATGACTATGTTCCACAGTCATAAATGGAGACTATTATAAAGTATTTTATTTTAAAAATTATACAGAGCACACAAGCCCAGTTTGGGAACCAGAGCAATGCGTGGGTCACTGCCATACAAGAAACAGCTGGACCCAAGCCACTCACTCTTAATCAGCACCATTTGGTGTTGTGGGGGAGAGAGAACAAGACTGAAACAGCAAGCAAGCCCAGTCTGAGAACCAGTGCCATATGCAGGCTGCTTCCAGCCTGGGAATAGCCAGACTGAAGTTTCTCCCCATGAGTCAGCACCATTTGTGATCTGGGGTGACAGAGAACAAGGACACACCAGCAAGAAATCCCTATCTGGGAAGCAGAGCCATATGTGAGCTGCTGCTGGACTGGGAACAGCCAGACCCCAGCCCCTTCCATCAAAAAGTACCAATCCTTACTACCTTGCCCTGTAAGTGACTGCCTTATCTGGAGAAACACAGTCTCTGATGGTTGCTCTCAAGGTGAAATGCAGTTGCATGCATGTGGTGCATTGGTGCCCCACTAACATGGCAGGGTTAGGGCCAGTGGTCTGATCATAGGTTCAGAGGACAGTGGTATATAGTGTGGCAACTAGAGGGGATATTTCCTTCTGAGAGTTGCAGCCATTGTTAGTTCCCTATCTTCTTGTTTTGAAGTCCTATGTCATTTTCCATTGTTTTGTGTTATTTGTGTTGTGTTATTTTCTTTTGTGTTGTTTGATTATGGTAAATCCTATGGCAGGAACAGCTATTTGAAAGACAGCTTGATATATTATGGTAGCAATTTTGAATTTAGCATTTCATTGCTTTGAAATAAAGTATTTCATTTGCATTCATTGTTTTGCTTTTATTGTTTCTACTCTATTTTGCTCTGTGTAATTTTTACTAAGTCTTAAATTATCTGTAGCTATTAAAAACATCAAAAGGCATTATGGTATGTATTGTTGACTTGATAATATTTTGAAGACTCATATTTCTTACACTGGTTTTTTTTGATTGGTTTTATTCCATTTTATCCCCTTTGAAAGAAAATTTTCAAAAATCATATGTAGAGTACATACTATTAATTTACAAGATAAAAATTCAACATTCATACAATTTCAGAACAGTTCTAAAGGCAGTAAATCAGGTGTTAATTTTTTCTACTGTAAACTGAAATTTATACAAAGCCTTGTAAAGAAAACCTGTGAGGTGCACTAAACCAGATTTGCACTGAACGTCATTAGGATTAGGTTCTCATGTTAAATACCCAACAAATCCTATTGTATCTAAAAAGTACAATAAAGGAATAGTCACAGTTACTTAAATCTACAAGTGCCTCACATGAAAATTAATTTCCATATGTGCAAAACAAAATACAGGCATTTGAACAATACTTATGGTGGAAGCCCAACACAAAATTAAATATGTCAAAATGATTTTAACATCATGAAGGGAAAATATTCCTTTACCCACTTTAAATGAAATGACAAATAGGATTCTGAGTCACTTAGAGTAACAGATCTGTGAAGCAAGTGACTATGTTCATTGTTTGTGACATTTAAATAACTTCAACAATTTTATGGCAAACATGAAGAAGGCATCAGGGTGATGTTTGCTTGACATAAAGATGATTTATGACACAAGTTACACCAAAGACATAACAGTGTCAAGTGCTACTGAAAGCCAGGCAAGATGGTGCTTCTGCAGGCTGCCAGTGCCATATCTTCAGTTCCACTTTGAAATCACCAATTTTCAGGGTCTCACCTTTCAGCCCAATCTGAACTCAAACTCACTATAGAGCACAACTTGGTCTCAAGCTTAAGGTGAACCTCCTGCCTTCACTCCTGAGTGCTGCGATTACAGAGTGCACCTTCAATCTCTGTATATCTGAAATTTAATGCAACAAATTGTGTCATATGCAATGCATGTTATTAAAAATATGAAACAACACTGAGAGGCAGCTAGTGAGAGACAATCAGTTGTGATAATTTCAGAAAATTCCTCATTGTGATATGTTCCTGATGTTCAGTTCCAAAATAATAGAAATATTATGTATGATAAGAAATTAAATGAAAGTGACCAATGCCAAAGTTTAATCTACAAAACCTGCTCTGTATTTACCCAAGTCCATAAACAAATGCTTAATCTGGTAGTAAAAATGATAGCCACTGTGGACATGAAATAAAACATTCCCATCAGCTATTTACTAATTTTTAGGTTCAAAGCACCACCATATGGACATGAACAGGACAGATCAAAGCAATATTTACACCAAAAACAACAAAACAAAACAAAACAAAACAAAACAAAACAAAACAAAAAAACAAAATGGAAAATTCACCATGTTGATACATAAGTTAGCACAACTGTAGGCCTACCTTGGCTAAGAACTTACCAGGTCATTAGTTTGGAAACCCATAAGACACATCTGCTAGAGATAGTATAACATACCATGAACCTGATTTGAGGAAAAATTACACAAACCAGCAACTTGGAGTCAAAATAAACTTCATTCATATGTAGAGTATCGTGACTGGAGATTTCACCATGTTCCCAAACCCCACATGGGCTAGCTACACAATCCATGCTTCTGTGGGCCCAGTCACATTTTAGGGCTTGTTGAACAGCTACTCCATGGTAGCAATTTCTAATAATGCCATAGGAATAGCTGCAAAGGCAAAGAACAAATCTATGTATTGCCTCCAGCAGTCTAAGCAGAAACTGGCCCCATAACTCATGAGATACTCAGTTCCAAGATCAGGATGTAATAACTGTTTTGGACATTTATCTGTATTGCAACCTACAACCTATGCCTTGGAATCCATTTCTAATGACTTCTGATTTTATAGATTGGCCCCACCATGTTTATCCAGATCGAAGCTTAATTGTACCCTGAAGTAATGAGTCTTTGGTGGTTTTCTGCTCTTGCCTTTCCACACGAATGGGAGCTCTGTGGTATTAGGCAGATACAAAGAGAGACACCTGAGAGCTAAGCTGCTGGAAAATCACATGGTCTCTGTTTTTAATATGGGCAGCCAGTTCTGTGCACTTAGACTCCTTAAGTCTGCGAACTTGAGTTTCACAGATTATTTCGTACAAAAGAGTTGAGGTTTCTTTTGACTTGGGATTTTAGAATGTACATTCCTTGCATCCTGAGTGGCTGCAACACATAAATAAAATGTCATGGCATGCATTGCACAGTTTCTTAACCCATAGAACCCAGTGAGCAATGCGAAAGAGAGGAGGGGGTAGAGAGAGAGAAATGAAAAAATGTAGATAGAGGGAAGCTGAGGAAAATAAGGATGAGGAGAAGGAAGAAGAGGAGAACAAAAAGGAGGAGAGGTGCTGGGGACAAGAACACAAACTCACAACTCACCCTCCTAAGTCATGCATCCTCTTCAAACAGCCCCTCCTCTTTACAGACCATCTGTCCTGACCTAAGGGTAAATCAGCAAAGGCTCTAGAGGAGGTGTGGGGATGAGAAAGGGACAAGAGACACGAGAAATGGAGACAAGTCAAATTTTCTGATCAAGTCTCATTTATTAAGGGGAGGTGCACCAATATATGTAGTTTGGGAGCCCAAGAGTCCTTTGTTAGGGAAGCAAAGGAAGTGGAGCCTTTGATGTTAGCAGGTTACCAAGCAACAGTGGGAGGTTCCATACCACAGGTGTAGGGGGAAGGCCAAGGAAGGTGGAGAGAGGAATTTATCTCCAAACAGAAGTTTAACCCTAATGTTTAACTTGGAAATGTGAGGATGGCTTATTGTCTTAGAATGGAGGCCAGGTTTAGGTCTCCCACAACCATCTATGATCTCCTCAGTGACATAATCCACTGATGAGAAAAGGGCTACAAACTTCAACCAGCAGCCTCACTTCTGAACACTTGAAACTTTGGGAGAGTATTTCACAGCTATACCACTACATTTTTGAATTTACATTTTTTACAAGTCAATGCATTAGTTTTAATCTGCCTGGAAAGTACTAGCCATCACTGTTTCATTTCCTGTGTGTTCTGATTATGGTTATGTTGATGGTTTGAAATCATACTGCTTGTGTATATCTTTCAGACATTCCTCCTACCAGATGTGCAACTTTGAGTTTTCTGGATTTCAGCTTGTTTTTAAGATGGTTTAACTTTGTGCTACCTGCATTGCAAAGACTACCCTCTTAAAGAGAACATTGCTGCCACATCCTCACAAGTATCTGGGAAGACTGTCATGTGAAATCTTTCTGTCCAGTTACTTATTTCTTGCTTTATTTGTTTGATATGCTGGCAGGTGCACAAGATACTTTATTCATGGGAGAGAAGCATGCTATTATATGGCTACATTTCCAACCCCAATAGCTGTGCAAGTATGTGTAGTACCTTGCCACTATGACTTCCTCTGTTAGGTACATGTGAATAAAAATCAAACTACTGAGAAGTAGTGACATACAGGAATTAATGTGAAGCACTTCTGATGCCTGATACATACATAGCACTCAGGTATCACTGTGATTTTGTTATCAACTGCCTTTATGCTTCAAATCAAAATTCAGATCTTTCCTTAGGATTGGTTGTATTGTCACAAGCTAGACACATGTTTTTTTTTCCTCTTGGTCTTGTGTAGACAAATAATTTGCAACAGACAAATTAATATTTGCATCTTACCATGATGTTCTCATTTTTATATCTGTAAAGGCCTCTGTACATTTATATCTCAACTGTGGTACTACTTCGCCAGATATGTTTGTATGTAATATGTCTCCTCTTTATGTTTGCTACCCATTTTCCAATGGACAATTTAGTAGCTTAATCTGTTTAGTGATGTATAGCTCAGGGTACAGGATGAAATAAATCTATGGGGATTAGATAAACTACCTTGAAAGAGTAATTTTATGTGAGGTCTCCATAAATAAATTTTCTTGAGGAATTCAGAAGGTTTTTTGATCCCCTGACTGGCTTTGACATGTCTAGCAGAATCTGTGTAGCTGACTAATAAACTACTGGTTAAAGGCTTTTAAAAATGGGTTGACTAATACTGTCAGGAAGAGATGCATGAGGCAGACATGTATA